>JAEIFI010000149.1:0-29693 GCA_018901815.1 Zaprionus lachaisei
TCAAACAATCCCAAGACAATCAAAACAATCCAAACAATCAAAACAATCAAGAACAATCCAAGGCAATCCAAAACCAATACAAAACAATCCAAAACAATCCAAAACAATCAAAACAATCCAAGACAATCAAGAACAATCCAAAACAATCCAAGACAATCAAAACAATCAAGACAATCAAGCAATCAAAACAATCAAAACAATCCAAAAAACCAATCCAAAACAATCAAACAATCAAAACAGTCAAAACAATCAAACAATCAAAACAATCCAAAACAATCCAAAACAAAACAAACAAACCAACAAGAACAATCAAAACAATCAAACAACGTCAAAAGAACCAATCAAGACAAAACAAACAAAACAAACCAAACAAACCAAACAAACAAACAAACAGCAAACCAAACAAACAAACAAAACAGCAAACAAACCAAACAAACAAACAAAAGCAAACCAAACAAACCCAAACAAACCAAACAAACCAAAGCAAACAAGCAAACCAAACAAACCAAACAAACCAAACAAACCAAACAAACCACAAAACAAGCAAACCAAACAAACCAAGCAAGCAAACCAAACAAACACAAGACAGACAAAACAGCAAACCAGAGCAAACCAAACAAACCAGAGCAAACCAGAGCAACGCAAACAAACAACAGAAGCAAACCAGAGCCCAGAGCAAACCAGAGCAGCCAGGCAAGACCAGGCAAACCCAGAGCAAACCCAGAGCAGAGCCAAACAGAGCCAGAGCAGGCCAGAGCAAACCAGAGCAAACCCAGAGCAGGCCAGGCAGGCCAGGGCCGGCCGGAGCAGGACAGACAAACAAACAAACAAACAAACAAGCAATCAAACAAACCAAGCAAACAAACAAACCAAACAAACAAACAAACAAACAAACAAACAAATAAACAAACAAATAAACCAAACAAACAAACAAACAACAAACAAACAAACAAACAAACCAAACCAAACAAACAAAAAACAAATAAACAAACAAACAAAACAAACAAACCAAACAAACAACCAAACAAACAAACAAACCAAACAAATAAACAAACAAACAAACAAACAAATAAACAAACAAACCAAACAAACAAATAAACAAACAAATAAACAAGCAAACAAACAAACAAACAAACAAACAAACCAAACAAACAAACAAACAAACAAACCAAACAAACAAATAAACCAAACAAACCAAACAAACAAATAAACAAACAAACAAACAAACAAACCAAACAAACAAACAAACAAACAAAACCAAACAAACCAAAACAAACCAAACAAACAAACAAACAAACAAACAAACCAAACAAACCAAACAAACAAACAAACAAACAAATAAACAAACCAAACAAACCAAACAAACAAACAAACAAACAAACAAACAAACCAAACAAACCAAACAAACAAACAAACAAACAAAAACAAACCAAACAAACCAAACAAACAAACAAACAAACAAACAAACAAACAAAACAAACAAACAAACAAACAAACAAACAAACAAACCAAACAAACCAAACCAAACAAACAAACAAACAAACCAAACAAACCAAACAAACCAAACAAGCAGGCCAGGCAGGGCAGGCCAGGCAGGCAGGCCCAGGCGGGCAGGCCAGGCAGGCAGGCAGAGGCCAGGCAGGCCAGGCAGGCCAGGCAGGCGGCGGGCAGGCCCAGGCGGGCCAGGCAGGCAGGCAAGGCAGGCAGGCAGGCAAGGCAGGCCAGGCAGGCGGGCAGGCCAGGCAGGCCAGGCAGGCCGGGCAGGCAGGAGGCAGGCCAGGCAGGCCAGGCAGGCAGGCCAGGCAGGCCAGAGCAGGCCAGGCAGGCAGGCAGGCCAGGCAGGCCAGAGCAGGCGGGCAAGGCAGGGCAGGGCCAGGCAGGCCAGGCCGGCCAGCAGGCAGGCAGGGCAGGCCAGGCCAGGCAGGCAAGGCAGGCCAGGCAGGCCGGGCAGGCCAGGCAGGCCAGGCAGGCCAGGCAGGCGGCCAGGCAGGGCAGGCAGGCAGGCCAGGCAGGCCAGGCAGGCCAGGCAGGCCAGGCAGGCCAGGCAGGCCAGGCAGGCAGGCAGGCCAGGCAGGCCAGGCAGGCCAGGCAGGCCAGGCAGGCCGGGCAGGCAGGCCAGGCAAGGCAGGCCGGGCAGGCCAGGGCAGGCGGCAGGCAGGCCAGGCAGGCCGGAGCAGGCCAGGCAGGCAGGCAGGCCAGGCAGGCCAGGCAGGCCAGGCAAACCCAGGCAGGGGCAGGCCAGGCAGGCCAGGCAGGCCAGGCAGGCCAGGCAGGCCCAGGCAGGCCAGGCAGGCCAGGCAGGCCAGGCAGGCCAGGCAGGCAGGCCAGGCAGGCCAGGCAGGCCAGGCAGGCCAGGCAGGCCAGGCAGGCCAGGCAGGCCGGGCAGGCCAGGCAGGCCAGGCAGGCCAGGCAGGCCAGGCAGGCCAGGCAGGCCAGGCAGGCAGGCAGGCCAGCCAGGCAGGCCAGGCAGGCAGGCAGGCCAGGCAGGCAGGCAGGCAGGCCAGGCAGGCAGGGCAGGCAGGCAGGCCAGGCAGGCCAGGCAGGCCAGGGCAGGCAGGCAGGCAGGCAAGGCCAGGCAGGCAGGCCAGGCAGGCAGGGGGCAGCCAGGCAGGCCAGGCAGGCCAGGCAGGCCAGGCAGGCAGGCCCAGGCAGGCCGGGCAGGCCAGGCAGGCCAGGCAGGCCAGGCAGGCCAGGCAGGCCGGGCAGGCCAGGCAGGCCAGGCAGGCCAGAGCAGGCCAGGCAGGCCAGGCAGGCCAGGCAGGCAGGCCAGGCAGGCCAGGCAGGCCAGGCAGGCCAAGGCAGGCCAGGCAGGCCAGGCAAGGCCAGGCAGGCCGCGGCGACCAGGCAGGGCAGGCAGGCAGGCCAGGCAGGCCAGGCAGGCCAGGCAGGCAGGCCAGGCAGGCCAGGCAGGCCAGGCAGGCCAGGCAGGCCAGGCCAGGCCAGGCAGGCCAGGCGGGCCAGGCAGGCCAGGCAGGCCAGGCAGGCCAGGCAGGCCAGGCAGGCCAGGCAGGCCAGGCAGGCCAGGCAGGCCAGGCAGGCCAGGCAGGCAGGCAGGCCAGGCAGGCAGGCAGGCCAGGCAGGCCAGGCAGGCCAGGCAGGCCAGGCAGGCGGGCGGGCGGGCAGGCCAGGCAGGCCGGGCAGGCCAGGCAGGCCAGGCAGGCCAGGCAGGCAGGCAGGCCAGGCAGGCCAGGCAGGCAGGCAGGCCAGGCAGGCCAGGCAGGCCAGGCAGGCCAGGCAGGCCAGGCAGGCCAGGCAGGCGGCGGGCAGGCCGGGCAGGCCAGGCAGGCCGGGCAGGCCGGGCAGGCCAGGCAGGCCAGGCAGGCCGGGCAGGCCGGGCAGGCCAGGCAGGCCAGGCAGGCCGGGCAGGCCAGGCAGGCAGGCAGGCAGGCAGGCCAGGCAGGCAGGCCAGGCAGGCCGGGCAGGCCGGGCAGGCAGGCAGGGCAGGCAGGCCAGGCAGGGCAGGCAGGCAGGCGGGCAGGCCAGGCAGGCGGCAGGCAGGCAGGGCAGGCGGGCAGGCCAGGCAGGCAGGGGCAGGCAGGCAGGCAGGCAGGCCAGGCAGGGCCGGGCAGGCCGGGCAGGCCAGGCAGGCCGGGCAGGCCAGGCAGGCTGGGCAGGCAGGCCAGGCAGGCGGGCAGGCAGGCAGGCAGGCAGGCAGGCAGGCTAGGCAGGCAGGCAGGCGGCAGGCTAGGCAGGCAGGCCAGGCTAGGCAGGCTAGGCAGGCAGGGCAGGCAGGCGGGCAGGCAGGCAGGCAGGCAGGCAGGCCAGGCAGGCTAGGCAGGCAGGCAGGCTAGGCCAGGCGGGCAGGCAGGAGGCAGGCTGGGCAGGCTAGGCAGGCTGGGCAGGCTAGGCAGGCTGGGCAGGCAGGGCTGGGCAGGCTGGGCAGGCTGGGCAGGCTAGGCAGGCTGGGCAGGCTGGGCAGGCTGGGCAGGCTGGGCAGGCTGGGCAGGCTAGGCAGGCTAGGCAGGCTGGGCAGGCTAGGCAGGCTAGGCAGGCTGGGCAGGCTAGGCAGGCTAGGCAGGCAGGCAGGCAGGCTGGGCAGGCTGGGCAGGCTGGGCAGGCTGGGCAGGCTAGGCAGGCTGGAGGCAGGCGGGCTAGGCAGGCTGGGCAGGCTAGGCAGGCTAGGCAGGCTAGGCAGGCTGGGCAGGCTAGGCAGGCTGGGCAGGCTGGGCAGGCAGGCAGGCAGGCAGGCAGGCAGGCTGGGCAGGCTAGGCAGGCTAGGCAGGCGGGCAGGCTAGGCAGGCTAGGCAGGCTGGGCAGGCTAGGCAGGCTAGGCAGGCTAGGCAGGCAGGCTAGGCAGGCTGGGCAGGCAGGCTGGGCAGGCTGGGCAGGCTAGGCAGGCAGGCCAGGCAGGCTGGGCAGGCTGGGCAGGCTGGGCAGGCTAGGCAGGCTAGGCAGGCTGGGCAGGCTGGGCAGGCTGGGCAGGCTGGGCAGGCTGGGCAGGCTGGGCAGGCAGGCAGGCAGGGCAGGCTAGGCAGGCTGGGCAGGCTAGGCAGGCTGGG
Organism: Zaprionus lachaisei; assembly: GCA_018901815.1. Lineage (NCBI taxonomy): Eukaryota > Metazoa > Arthropoda > Insecta > Diptera > Drosophilidae > Zaprionus > Zaprionus lachaisei. Next base: position 4,500 of record JAEIFI010000149.1, read on the forward strand.
CAGGCAGGCAGGCTAGGCAGGCAGGCTGGGCAGGCTGGGCAGGCTGGGCAGGCTGGGCAGGCTGGGCAGGCTGGGCAGGCTGGGCAGGCAGGCCAGGCAGGCTGGGCAGGCTAGGCAGGCTGGGCAGGCTGGGCAGGCAGGCAGGCTGGGCAGGCTGGGCAGGCAGGCAGGCAGGCAGGCAGGCTAGGCAGGCTGGGCAGGCTGGGCAGGCTGGGCAGGCTGGGCAGGCTGGGCAGGCTGGGCAGGCTGGGCAGGCTAGGCAGGCTGGGCAGGCTGGGCAGGCCAGGCAGGCTAGGCAGGCAGGCAGGCTAGGCAGGCCAGGCAGGCAGGCTGGGCAGGCCAGGCAGGCTAGGCAGGCTAGGCAGGCTGGGCAGGCTGGGCAGGCTGGGCAGGCAGGCAGGCCAGGCAGGCCAAGGCAGGCTGGGCAGGCCAGGCAGGCTAGGCAGGCAGGCAGGCTGGGCAGGCAGGCTGGGCAGGCTGGCAGGCTGGGCAGGCAGGCAGGCTGGGCAGGCTGGGCAAACTAGGCAGGCAGGCTGGGCAGGCCAGGCAGGCCAGGCAGGCCAGGCAGGCTAGGCAGGCTAGGCAGGCAGGCAGGCTGGGCAGGCCAGGCAGGCTGGGCAGGCTGGGCAGGCCAGGCAGGGCCAGGCAGGCTGGGCAGGCTAGGCAGGCTAGGCAGGCTGGGCAGGCTAGGCAGGCTAGGCAGGCAGGCAGGCTGGGCAGGCTGGGCAGGCTGGGCAGGCTGGGCAGGCTGGGCAGGCTAGGCAGGCTAGGCAGGCTGGGCAGGCTGGGCAGGCTGGGCAGGCTGGGCAGGCAGGCAGGCTGGGCAGGCAGGCAGGCAGGCAGGCTGGGCAGGCAGGCCAGGCAGGCCAGGCAGGCCAGGCAGGCCAGGCAGGCCGGGCAGGCCAGGCAGGCCAGGCAGGCGAGCAGGCCAGGCAGGCCGGGCAGGCCGGGCAGGCCGGGCAGGCGGGCCGGGCAGGCAGGCCGGGCAGGCAGGCCGGGCAGGCCAGGCAGGCCGGGCAGGCCAGGCAGGCCAGGCAGGCCAGGCAGGCCAGGCAGGCCAGGCAGGCCAGGCAGGCCGGGCAGGCCAGGCAGGCCGGGCAGGCCAGGCAGGCCGGGGCAGGCCAGGCAGGGGCAGGCCGGGCAGGCCGGGCAGGCCGGGCAGGCCGGGCAGGCCAGGCAGGCCAGGCAGGCCGGGCAGGCCGGGCAGGCCAGGCAGGCAGGCAGGCCAGGCAGGCCAGGCAGGCCGGAGCAGGCCAGGCAGGCCAGGCAGGCCGGGCAGGCCAGGCAGGCCGGGCAGGCCGGAGCAGGCCAGGCAGGCCGGGCAGGCCAGGCAGGCCGGAGGCAGGCCGGAGCAGGCCGGGCAGGCCAGGCAGGCCAGGCAGGCCAGGCAGGCCGGGCAGGCCGGGCAGGCCGGGCAGGCCCAGGCAGGCCAGGCAGGCTGAGGCAGGCCGGGCAGGCTGGGCAGGCCGGGCAGGCCGGGCAGGCCGGGCAGGCCAGGCGGGCCAGGCTGGGCCAGGCAGGCTGGGCAGGCTGGGCAGGCTGGGCAGGCTGGGCAGGCTAGGCAGGCTGGGCAGGCTGGGCAGGCTGGGCAGGCTAGGCAGGCGGGCGGGCTGGGCAGGCTGGGCAGGCTGGGCAGGCTAGGCAGGCTAGGCAGGCTGGGCAGGCTAGGCAGGCAGGCTGGGCGGGCTGGGCAGGCTAGGCAGGCTGGGCAGGCTGGGCAGACTGGGCAGGCCTAGGCAGGCTAGGCAGGCTAGGCAGGCTGGGCAGGCAGGAGGCAGGCTGGGCTGGGAGCAGGCTAGGCAGGCTTGGGCAGGCTGGGCAGGCTAGGCAGGCTAGGCAGGCTAGAGCAGGCTAGGCAGGCTGGGCAGGCAAGCGGGCAGGCAGGCAGGCAGGCTGGAGCAGGCTAGGCAGGCTGGGCAGGCTGGGCAGGCTGGGCAGGCTGGGCAGGCTGGGCAGGCTGGGCAGGCTAAGCAAACTGGAAACCAGGCGGGCAGGCTGGGCAGGCTGGGCAGAAGGCAGGCTAGGCAGGCCAGGCAGGCTGGGCAAATAGCAGGCTAGGCAAGCTGGGCAAGCTAAGCAAACTGGAAGCAGAACAAGAAGCAGGCTAGGCAAACAAAGGCAAGCTAAGCAGGCTAGGCAGAAACTAGGCAGGCTGGGCAGGCTAGGCAGGCTAGGCAAACTGGGCAGGCAGGCTAGGCAGGCTGCAGGCAGGCGAGCTGGGCAGGCTAGGCAAGCTGGGCAGGCTGGGCAGACTGGGCAGGCAGAGGCTGGGCAGGCTAGGCAGGCTAGGCAGGCTGGGCAGGCTGGGCAGGCTGGGCAGGCTGGGCAGGCTGGGCAGGCTGGGCAGGCTGGGCAGGCTGGGCAGGCTGGGCAGGCTGGGCAGGCTGGGCAGGCTGGGCAGGCTAGGCAGGCTAGGCAGGCTGGGCAGACTGGGCAGGCTGGGCAGGCGCGAGCAGACTGGGCAGGCTAGGCAGACTGGGCAGGCTGGGCAGGCTGGGCAGGCTGGGCAGGCTGGGCAGGCAAGGCAGGAGCTGGGCAGGCTAGGCAGGCCTAGGCAGGCTAGGCAGGCTGGGCAGGCTGGGCAGGCTGGAGGCAGGCTGGGCAGGCTAGGCAAACTAGGGCAGACTAGGCAGGCTGGGCAGACTGGGCAGGCTGGGCAGGCAGGCAGGCTAGGCAGGCTGGCAGGCTAGGCAGGCTGGGCAGGCTGGGCAAGGCAGGCTGGGCAGGCTAGGCAGGCTGGAGCAGGCTGGGCAGGCTGGGCAGGCTAGGCAGGCTAAGGAGCAGGCAAACTGGGCAGGCTAGGCAGGCTGGGCAGACTAGGCAGGCTAGGCAGGCTGGAGACTGGGCAGGCAGGGCAAACTAGGCAGGCTAAGCAGGCGAACAAACTGGAGGCAGGCTAGGCAGGCTGGGCAGGCTAGGCAGGCTGGGCAGGCTGGGCAGGCTAGGAGGCTGGGCAGGCTGGGCAGACTAGGCAAGGCTGGGCAGACCGGGCAGGCTGGGCAGGCTAGGCAGGCTGGGCAGGCTGGGCAGACTGGGCAGACTGGGCAGGCTGGGCAGGCTAGGCAGGCAGCTGGGCAGGCTAGGCCAGGCAGGGGCAGGCTGGGCAGGCAGGCTGGGCAGGCTGGGCAGGCCGGGCAGGCTGGAGCGGACCGGGCAGGCTGAGCAGGCTGAGCCGGCAGGCTAGGCAGGCTGGGCGAGACTGGGCGGGCAGGCCAGGCAAAGCCGGGCAGGCTAGGCAGGCTAAGCAAGCCGGAGCAGGCCAGACTGAGCAGGCAGGCAGGCCAGGCTGGGCCAGGCAAGGCCAGGCTGGAGCAGAACCGGGCAAGCCAGGGCAGACCGGAGCAGGCAGGCAGGGCTGGGCAGGACAGGGCAGCCAGGCAAGGCCAGGGCAAGGCAAACCGGGCAGGCCGGGCAGGCCAGGCAGACTGGGCAGGCCGGGCAGGCCAGGCAGGCCGGAGCAGACAGGCGGGCCAGGCAGGCCGGAGGGCCGGAGCAGGCCGGGCAGGCAAGGCAGGCCGGAGCAGGCCAGGCAGGGCAGGCCAGAGCAGGCCGGAGCAGGCCAGGCAAACCAGAGCAGGCCAGGCAGGCCAGGCAAAGGCCTGAGCAGGCAGAACCAGGCTAGGCCAGGCAGGCCAGGCAGGCCAGGCAGGCCCGGGCAGGCCAGGCAGGCCAGAGCAGGCCAGGCAGGCCAGGCAGACAGGCAGGCCAAGCAAGGCCCAGGCAGGCCAGGCAGGCCAGGCGGGCCAGGCAGGCCAGGCAGGCCAGGGCAGGCCAAAGGCAAACAGAGCAGGCCAAGGCAGGCCAGGCAGGCCAGGCAGACCAAGGCCAGAGCAGGCCAGGCAGGCCAAAGCAGGCCGGGGAGCAGGCAGGCAAACCAGGCAAGCAGGCCAGGGCAAACAGACAAGGCCAAGAAGGCCAGAAAGGCACTGGGCAGGCCAGGCAGGCCAGGCAGGCCAGGCAGGCCAAGGCAGACAGGGCAAGGCCAAGCAGGGCAGGCAGGGCAGGCCAGAGCAGGCAGGCCAGGCAGGCCAGGCCAAAAGGCAGGCAAGCAACGGGCAGGCCAGGCAGGCCAAAAAACAAACGGGAACCAAACAAACCAAACAGGCCGAGCGGGAAAAAGCGAGCCAAACAAAGGAGCAGGCAAACGAACCAAGCAAACAGAGCAAACAAACAAACCAAACAAAAGCAAAGGCCGGAGCAAGCCAAACAAAGGCAAACAAAGAAGGCAAACGGAGCACCGGGCCCGGCCGGAACCGGAGCAGGCCCGGGAAACCAGGCCGGAGCGGGCCGAACGAGCCCGGGCAGGCCGGACCAGGCCAGGCCGGAGCGGGCCGGAGCGGGCCAGGGCCGGAGCAGGCCAGGCCGGGCCGGCCAGGCAGGCCAGCAGACCAGGCAGCCCGGGCAGACCGGGCAAACAGCCCGGGGGCGGGCCCGGGCGGGCCGAAACGGGCCGGAGCAGTGGGCAGGCCGGCAGGCCGGAGCAGGAGCCAGCCAACAGAGCCCGGGCAGGCCCGGGCAGGCCGGCGGGCCCGAGAGGCCCGAGCAAGGGCCAGGCCGGACCAGGCCCGAGCAGGGCCGGGCAGGCCGCAGGCGGGCCGAAGGGAGCGGGCCGGGCGGAGCCGGGCAGGCCGAGCAGACGCGAACCGGACCAGGCGAGGCCGAGCGGAACCCGGGCAGGCAGGCCGAAGCGAAGCCAAGGCAAAGGCCAGGTGGGCCAGAGCAGGCCGAGAAGCCAGGCAGGCCGGACAGGCCGGGCCAGGGAGCAGGCCGGAGCGGGCCGGGCCAGGGGCCAGGCCCGAGCAGGCCAGGCAGGCCGAACCCGGGGGGGGGCAGGGCCAGGCAGGCCGGGCAAGGCCGGGCAGGCCGGAGCAGGCCGGGCGGAGCCAGGCAGGCCGGAGACCAGAGAACCAAGCGAGCGGCGGAGCGGCCAGGAGCAGACCAGGCAGGCCAAGCAAAGGCCCGGAGCCAGAGCCAGGCAAGCCGAGAAACAAGAGCCAAGCGAAGCCAAAACAAAGCAAACAAAACCAGAACAGGCCGGAGCAAGCCAGGCAAGGCCGGAGCGAAACCGGGCGAACCAGAGCAGGCCAAGCAGGGCCGGGCAGGCCGGAGCGGGCCGAGCAGGCAGAACCCGGGCAGGCCGAGCCGGGCCGGGCGGAGCCCGAAGCAAGGCCGGGCAGGCCGGAGCAGGCCGGGCGGGCCAGAGCAGACCGGGCAGGGCCAGGCGGACCGGGGCCAGGGCGGAGCCGGGCAGGCCGGAGCAGGCCCGGAGCAGGCTGGGCAGACTAGGCAGACTGGGCAAACCCAGGCTGGGCAGACTGAGCAGGCTAGGCAGGCTGGGCAGGCTAGGCAGGCCTGAGCAGGCTGGCAGGCTGGAGCAGGCCAGGGCAGGTGAGCCGGGCAGGAGGCAGGAGGCAGGCCGGGCAGGCTAGGCAGGCTGGGCAGGCTAAGGCAGGGCCAGGCAGACTGGGCGGGCTGGGCAGGCTAGGCAGGCTGGGCAGACTGGGCAGACTGGGCAGACTGGGCAGACTGGGCAGGCTGGGCAGGGCTGGGCAGACTGGGCAGGCTGGGCAGACTGGGCAGACTGGGCAGACTGGGCAGACTGGGCAGGCTGGCGAGCGGGCAGACTGGGCGGACTGGGCGGGCAGGCAGGCTGGGCAGGCTGGGCAGGCTGGGCAGACTGGGCAGGCCGGGCGGGCGGGCAGGCTGGGCAGGCTGGGCGGGGCTGGGCGGAGACTGGGCAGGCTAGGCGGACTGGGCAGGCTGGGCAGACTGGGCAGAACTGGGCAGCGGCCCTGGGCAGGCCGGGCTGAGCCGGAGCAGGCAGGCTCGGGCGGGCCGGACTGAGCCGGGCTGGGCAGGGTGGGCAGGCTGGGCGAGGCTGGGCCGGGCAGGCTGGCAAGCTGGGCAGACTGGGCAGACTGGGCCGGAGGCGGAGCTAGGCTGGGAGCCGGAGCAGGGCCGGGCAGACTGGGCAGCCAGGCCAGGCCGGGCCGGGCAGGCCGGGCAGGCCGGGCAGGCTGGGCAGACGGGCGGGCAGGGGCAAGCTGGCCGGGAGACTGGGCAGCCCGGGCAGACTGGGCAGGCTGGGCAGGCTGGGGGCTGGGCAGGCTGGGCAGGCAGACTGGGCAGGCTGAGCAGGCCGGGCAGGCCGGCTGCAGGCTGGGCAGGCCGGGCGGAGCTGGGCAGGCCAGACGGGCAGGCCGGAGGCACTCGGAGGCTGGGCAAGGCCGGGCAGGCAGATGGGCCTGGGCAGACTGAGCAGGCCAGCAGGCTAGGCAGGCCGGAGCAGACTAAAGACAGGCCAAAGGCAGGCTGGGCAGGCTGGACGAACTGGGCAGGCCAGGCAGGCCAGGCTGGGAGGCTGGGCAGGCTGGGCAGGCTGGGCAGGCCGGGCAGGCAAGCCCGGGCGGAGCCAGGCAGGCCAGGCAGGCCGGACTGGGCAGGCAGCACGGGCCAGGCGAGCGCGGGCTGGGCCGGAGCCGGGCAGGCCGGGCAGGCGGGCTGGGCAGGCTGGGCAGGGCTAGGCCGGACGGGCTGGGCAGGCCAGGCTAGGGCAGACTGGGCAGGCAGGGCTGGGCCAGGCTGGGCAGGCTGGGCAGACTGGGCAGGCTGGGCAGACTGGGCAGACTGGGCAGGCTGAGCGGCGGAGCGGCGGCCGGGCGGGCTGGAGCAGGCTGGGCAGGCTGGGCAGGCTGGGCAGACTGGGCAGGCTGGGCGGGCTGGGCAGGCTGGGCAGGCTGGCAGGCTGGGCAGGCTGGGCAGGCTGGGCGGGCTGGGCAGACTGGGCAGACTGGGCAGACTGGAGCAGGCTGGGCAGGCTGGGCAGACTGGGCAGGCTGGGCAGCAGGCTGGGCAGGCTGGGCAGGCTGGGCAGGCCGGGCAGGCTGGGCAGGCTAGGCAGGCTGGGCAGGCTGGGCAGGCCGGCAGGCTGGGCAGGCTGGGCAGCTGGGCAGACTGGGCGAACTGGGCAGACTGGGCAGGCTGGGCAGGGCTGGGCAGACTGGGCAGGCTGGGCAGACTGGGCAGGCTAGGCAGGCTGGGCAGGCTGGGCAGGCTGGGCAGGCTGGGCAGGCTGGGCAGGCTGGGCAGGCTGGGCAGGCTAGGCAGGACTGGGCGACTGGGCAGACTGGAGCAGGCTGGGCAGGCTGGGCAGACTGGGCGGAGCTGGGCAGGCTAGGCAGACTGGCCAGGCAGGCCGGGAGGCTGGGCAGACTGGGCAGGCTGGGCAGGCACGGGCTGGGCAGACTGGGCAGGCTGGGCAGGCTGGGCAGACTGGGCAGACTGGGCAGACTGGAGCAGGCTGGGCAGACTGGGCAGACTGGGCAGGCTGGGCAGGCTGGGCAGGCTGGGCGGGCTGGGCAGGCTGGGCAGACTGGCAGGCTGGAGCAGGCTAGGCAGGCTAGGCAGGCTGGGCAGGCTGGGCAGGCTGGGCAAGCTGGGCAGACTGGGCAGGCTGGGCAGACTGGGCAGGCTGGGCAGGCTGGGCAGGCTGGGCAGACTGGGCAGACTGGGCAGGCTGGGCAGGCTGGGCAGGCTGGGCAGACTGGGCAGACTGGGCAGGCTGGGCAGGCTGGGCAGGCTGAGCAGGCTGGGCAGCTGGGCAGGCTGGGCAGGCTGGGCAGACTGGGCAGACTGGGCAGACTGGGCAGGCTGGGCAGACTGGGCAGGCTGGGCAGGCTGGGCAGACTGGGCAGACTGGGCAGGCTGGGCAGACTGGGCAGGCTGGGCAGACTGGGCAGAGGCTGGGCAGACTGGGCAGGCTGGGCAGGAACTGGGCAGACTGGGCAGGCTAAGCAGACTGAGCAGGCTGGGCAAACTGGGCAGGCTAAGGCAGACTGGGCAGGCTGACCAGACTGGGCAGGCTGGGCAGACTAGACAAAGCTAGGCAAACTGGGCAAACTGGGCAGGCTGGGCAGGCTGAGCAGGCTGGCAGGCTGGGCAGGCTGGGCAGGCTGGGCAGGGCTAGGCAGGCTGGGCAGGCTGGGCAGGCTAGGCAGGCTGGGCAGGCTGGGCAGGCTGGGCGGGCTGGAGCAGGCTGGGCAGGCTGGGCAGACTGGGCAGGCCGGGGACTGGGCAGACTGGGCAGACTGGGCAGGCTGGGCAGACTGGCAGGCTGGGCAGGCTGGGCAGGCTGGGCAGGCTAGGCAGGCTGGGCAGACTGGGCAGGCTGGGCAGGCTGGGCAGGCTGGGCAGGCTGGGCAGGCTGGGCAGGCAGACTGGGCAGACTGGGCAGGCTGGGCAGGCTGGGCAGACTGGGCAGGCTGGGCAGACTGGGCAGGCTGGGCAGGCTGGGCAGGCTGGGCAGGCTGGGCAGGCTGGGCAGGCTGGGCAGGCTGGGCAGGCTGGGCAGGCTAGGGCAGGCTGGGCAGGCTGGGCGACTGGGCAGGCTGGGCAGGCTGGGCAGGCTGGGCAGGCTGGGCAGACTGGGCAGACTGGGCAGGCTGGGCAGGCTGGGCAGGCTGGGCAGGCTGGGCAGGCTGGGCAGACTGGGCAGGCTGGGCAGGCTGGGCAGGCTGGGCAGGCTGGGCAGACTGGGCAGGCTGGGCAGACTGGGCAGACTGGGCAGGCTGGGCAGACTGGGCAAACTGGGCAGGCTGGCAGGCTGGGCAGGCTGGGCAAACTGGGCAGACTAAACAAAAAAACAAACTAAAATAAAAACAAAGCAGACTAAGAACAAACCAAACTAAAGCAGGCTAGAGCAGGCTGGGCAAACTGGCAGGCAGGCTAAGCAAACTGGGCAAACTGGGCCAAACTGGGCAGGCTGGGCAAACTGGGCAGGCTGGGCAGGCCTGGGCAGGCCGGGCAGGCTGGGCAGGCTGGGCAGGAGCTGGGCAGGCTGGGCAGGCTGGGCAGGCTGGGCAGGCTGGGCAGGCCGGGCAGGCTGGGCAAGGCTGGGCAGGCTGGGCAGGCTGGAGCAGGCTGGGCAGGCTGGGCAGGCTGGGCAGGCTGGGCAGACTGGGCAGGCTGGGCAGGCTAGGGCGGGCTGGGCAGGCTGGGCAGGCTGGGCAGACTGGGCAGGCTGGGCAGACTGGGCAGACTGGGCAGGCTGGGCAGGCTGGAGCAGGCTGGCAGGCAGACTGGGCAGGCTGGGCAGGCTAGGCAGGCTGGGGCAGGCTGGGCAGGCTAGGCAGGCTAGGCAGGCTGGGCAGGCTGGGCAGGCTGGGCAGGCTGGGCAGGCTGGGCAGGCTGGGCAGGCTGGGCAGGCTGGAGCAGGCTGAGGCAGGCTAGGCAGGCTGGGCAGGCTGGGCAGGCTAGGCAGGCTGGGCAGGCTGGGCAGGCTGGGCAGACTGGGCAGGCTGGGCAGGCTGGGCAGGCTGGGCAGGCTGGGCAGACTGGGCAGGCTGGGCAGGCTGGGCAGGCTGGGCAGACTGGGCAGGCTGGGCAGGCTGGGCAAACTGGGCAGGCTGGGCGGACTGGAGCAGGCTGGGCAGGCTGGGCAGGCTGGGCAGGCTGGGCAGGCTGGGCAGACTGGGCAGACTGGGCAGGCTGGGCTGGGCAGGCTGGGCGGGCTGGGCAGGCTGGGCAGGCTGGGCAGGCTGGGCAGACTGGGCAGGCTGGGCGGGCTGGGCAGACTGGGCAGGCTGGGCAGGCTGGGCAGACTGGGCAGGCTGGGCAGGCTGGGCAGGCTGGGCAGACTGGGCAGGCTGGGCAGGCTGGGCAGGCTGGGCAGGCTAGGCAGGCTAGGCAGGCTGGGCAGGCGAGGCTGGGCAGGCTGGGCAGACTGGGCAGGCTGGGCAGACTGGGCAGACTGGGCAGACTGGGCAGGCTGGGCAGGCTGGGCAGGCTGGGCAGGCTGGGCAGGCTGGGCAGGCTGGGCAGGCTGGGCAGGCTGGGCAGGCTGGGCAGGCTGGGCAGGCTGGGCAGGCTGGGCAGACTGGGCAGGCTGGGCAGGCTAGGCAGGCTGGGAGGCTGGGCTAGGCTGGGCAGGCTGGGCAGCTGGGCAGGCTGGGCAGACTAGGCAGGCTGGGCAGGCTGGGCAGGCTGGGCAGGCTGGGCAGGCTGGGCAGGCTGGGCAGGCTGGGCAGACTGGGCAGGCGGGGCAGGCTGGGCAGACTGGGCAGGCTGGGCAGGCTGGGCGGGCTGGGCAGACTGGGCAGGCTGGGCAGGCTGGGCAGGCTGGGCAGACTGGAGCAGACTGGGCAGGCTGGAGCAGGCTGGGCAGGCTGGGCAGGCTGGGCAGGCTGGGCAGGCTGGGCAGGCTGGGCAGGCTGGGCAGGCTGGGCAGGCTGGGCAGGCTGGGCAGGCTGGGCAGGCTGGGCAGGCTGGGCAGGCTGGGCAGGCTGGGCAGGCTGGGCGGGCAGGCTGGGCAGGCTGGGCAGGCTGGGCAGGCTGGGCAGGCTGGGCAGGCTGGGGCAGGCTGGGCAGGCTAGGCAGGCTGGGCAGGCTGGGCAGGCTGGGCAGGCTGGGCAGGCTGGGCAGGCTGGGCAGGCTAGGCAGGCTGGGCAGGCTGGGCAGGCTGGGCAGGCTGGGCAGGCTGGGCAGGCTAGGCAGGCTGGGCAGGCTGGGCAGGCTGGGCAGGCTGGGCAGGCTGGGCAGAGGCAGGCTGGGCAGGCTGGGCAGACTGGGCAGGGCAGGCTGGGCAGGCTGGGCAGGCTGGGCAGGCTGGGCAGGCTGGGCAGGCTGGGCAGGCTGGGCAGGCTGGGCAGGCTGGGCAGGCTGGGCAGGCTGGGCAGGCTGGGCAGGCTGGGCAGGCTGGGCAGGCTGGGCAGGCTGGGCAGGCTGGGCACTGGGCTGGGCAGACTGGGCAGGCTGGGCAGGCTGGGCTGGGCAGGCTGGGCAGGCTGGGCAGGCTGGGCAGGCTGGGCAGGCTGGGCAGGCTGGGCAGGCTGGGCGGACTGGCAGGCTGGGCAGGCTGGGCAGGCTGGGCAGGCTGGGCAGGCTGGGCAGGCTGGGCAGGCTGGGCAGGCTGGGCAGGCTGGGCAGGCTGGGCAGGCTGGGCAGGCTGGGCAGGCTGGGCAGGCTGGGCAGGCTGGGCAGGCTGGGCAGGCTGGGCAGGCTGGGCAGGCTGGGCAGACTGGGCAGGCTGGGCAGACTGGGCAGGCTGGGCGGGCTGGGCAGGCTGGGCAGACTGGAGCAGGCTGGGCAGGCTGGGCAGGCTGGGCAGGCTGGGCAGGCTGGGCAGGCTGGGCAGGCTGGGCAGGCTGGGCAGACTGGGCAGACTGGGCAGGCTGGGCAGGCTGGGCAGGCTGGGCAGGCTGGGCAGGCTGGGCGGGCTGGGCAGACTGGGCAGGCTGGGCAGGCTGGGCAGGCTGGAGGCTGGAGCTGGGCAGGCTGGGCAGGCTAGGCAGGCTGGGCGGACTGGGCAGGCTGGGCAGACTGGGCAGGCTGGGCAGACTGGGCAGACTGGGCAGACTGGGCAGACTGGGCAGACTGGGCAGGCTGGGCAGACTGGGCAGGCTGGGCAGGCTGGGCAGGCTGGGCAGGCTGGGCAGGCTGGGCAGGCTGGGCAGGCTGGGCAGGCTGGGCAGGCTGGGCAGGCAGGCTGGGCAGGCTGGGCAGGCTGGGCAGGCTGGGGCTGGGCAGACTGGGCAGGCTGGGCAGGCTGGGCAGGCTGGAGCAGGCCTGGGCAGGCTGGGCAGGCTGGGCAGGCTGGGCAGGCTGGGCGGGCTGGGCAGGCTGGGCAGGCGGGCAGGCTGGGCAGGCTGGGCAGGCTGGGCAGGCTGGGCAGGCGGGCAGGCTGGGCAGGCTAGGCAGGCTGGGCAGACTGGGCAGACTGGGCGGGCCAGCTGGGCAGGCCGGGCAGGCTGGGCAGGCCGGGCAGGCTGGGCAGGCCGGAGCGGGCCGGGCAGGCCGGGCAGCGGGCAGGCTGGGCAGGCCGGGCAGACCGGGCAGAGCCGGGCAGGCCGGGCAGGCAGGCCGGGCAGGCCGGGCAGACCGGGCAGACCGGGCGGGCCGGGCAGGCCGGGCAGGCCGGCAGGCCGGGCAGCGGCCAGGCAGGCCGGACTGGGCAGGCCGGGGCAGGCCGGGCAGGCGGGCCAGGCAGGCAGGCCAGGCCGGGCAGGCCAGGCAGGCCCAGGGCAGCAGGCCCGGGCGGGCCAGGCAGGCCGGGCAGGCCGGGCAGGCCGGGCAGGCCGGCAGGCGGGCCGGGCCAGGCCGGGCAGGCCGGAGGCAGGCCGGAGCAGGCCGGGCGGGCCGGGCAGGCCGGAGCGGGCCGGGCGGGCCAGGGCAGGCCGGGCGGGCCGGAGCAGGCCGGGCGGGCCGGGCGGGCCGGGCGGGGCCGGGCGGGCCGGGCGGGCCGGGCGGGCCGGGCGGGCCGGGCAGGCCGGAGCGGGCCGGGCGGGCCGGAGCAGGCCGGGCAGGCCGGAGCAGGCCGGGCAGGCCGGGCCAGGCCGGGCCAGGCCGGGCCAGGCAGGCCAGGCAGGCCAGGCCGGGCGGGCCAGGCAGGCCAGGCCGGGCCGGGCGGGCAGGCAGGCCGGAGCAGGCCGGGCAGGCCAGGCGGGCCAGAGCGGGCAGCCGGGCCGGGCCGGGCAGGCCGAGCGGGCCGGGCAGGCTGGGCAGACCGGGCAGGCTGGGCAGGCCAGGCAGGCCGGGCAGGCCGGGCAGGCCGGCGGAGCTGGGCAGGCCGGGCAGGCCGGAGCAGGCCGGGCAGGCTGGGAGGCCGGGCAGGCTGGGCAGGCAGGCCGGCAGGCCAGGCAGGCCGGCAGGCCGGGCAGGCCGGGCAAACTGGAGGCAGGCTAGGCCAGGCTAGGCCAGGCTAGGCAAGCCGGGCAAGGCTAGGCAGGCTGGAGCAGGCTAGGCAGGCTGGGCAGGCTGAGCAGGCTAGGCAGGCCAGGCAGGCGCAGGGCTGGGCAGGCTGGGCAGGCTGGGCAGGCTGGGCAGGCTGGGCAGACTGGGCAGGCTGGGCAGGCCGGGCAGGCTGGGCAGGCTGGGCAGGCTGGGCAGACTGGGCGGGCTAGGCAGGCATGGGCGGGCTGGGCAGGCTGGGCAGGCTGGGCAGGCTAGGCAGGCTGAGGCAGACCGGGCAGACTGGGCAGGCCGGGCTAGGCAGACTGGGCAGACTGGGCAGACTGGGCAAAACAGGCTGGGCAAACTGGGCAGCAGACCGGGCAGACTGGAGCAGGCTGGGCAGACTGGGCAGGCTGGGCAGACTGGGCAAACTGAACAGGCTGGGCAGGCTGGGCAAACTGGGCAAACTGGAAGGCCAAACTAGGCAAACTGGGCAGACTGGAAGCAGGCTGGGCAGGCTGGGCAGGCCAGGCAGGCAGGCTGGGCAGGCTGGGCAGGCGGCAGGCAGGCCAGGCAGGCTGGGCAGGACTGGGCAGGCTGGGCAGGCTGAGCAGGCAAGGCAGGCTGAGCAGGCTGGGCAGGCTGGGCAGGCTAGGCAGGCTGGGCAGGCTGGGCAGGCTGGGCAGGCTGGGCAGACTGGGCAGGACTGGGCAGGCTGGGCAGGCTGGGCAGGCTGGGCAGGCTGGGCAGGCTGGGCAGGCTGGGCAGGCTGGGCAGGCTGGGCAGGCTGGGAGCGAGCAGGCTGGGCAGGCTGAGCGGAGCTGGGCAGAGGCAGGCTGGGCAGACTGGGCAGGCTGGGCAGACTGGGCAGCTGGGCAGACTGGGCAGGCTGGGCAGACTGGGCAGGGCTGGGCAGGCTGGGCAGGCTGGGCAGGCTGGGCGGGCTGGGCAGGCTGGGCAGACTGGGCAGACTGGGCAGACTGGGCGGACTGGGCAGACTGGGCAGACTGGGCAGACTGGAGCAGACTGGGCAGGCTGGGCAGGCCAGGCAGCTGGGGCTGGGCAGGCTGGGCAGGCTGGGCAGGCTGGGCAGGCTGGGCAGACTGGGCAGACTGGGCAGACTGGGCAGACTGGGCAGACTGGGCAGGCTGGGCAGACTGGGCAGGCTAGGCAGACTGGGCAGACTGGGCAGACTGGGCAGACTGGGCAGGCTGGGCAGGCTGGGCAGACTGGGCAGACTGGGCAGGCTGAGCAGGCTGGGCAGGCTGGGCAGGCTGGGCAGGCTGGGCAGACTGGGGGCTGGGCAGGCTGGGCAGAGGCAGGCTGGGCAGACTGGGCAGGCAGGCTGGGCAGGCTGGGCAGGCTGGGCAGGCTGGGCAGGCTGGGGACTGAGCAGGCTGAGGCAGGGAGCTGGGCAGGCTGGGCAGGCTGGGCAGGCTGGGCAGACTGGGCAGACTGGGCAGAGCTGGGCAGACTGGGCAGGCTGGGCAGACTGGGCGGGCAGACTGGGCAGGCTGGGCAGGCTGGGCGGGGCTGGGCAGGCCGGGCAGGCAGGCTGGGCAGGCTGGGCAGGCCGGGCAGGCTGGGCAGGCTGGGCGGGCAGACTGGGCAGGCTGGGCAGGCTGGGCAGACTGGGCAGACTGGGCAGGCTGGGCAGACTGGGCAGGCTGGGCGAGCTGGGCAGACTGGAGCAGGCTGGGCAGACTGGGCAGACTGGGCAGGCCTGGGCAGGCCGGGCAGACTGGGCAGACTGGGCAGGCTGGGCAGACTGGGCAGGCTGGGCAGACTGGGCAGACTGGGCAGGCTGGGCCAGGCTGGGCTGGGCAGGCGGCCGAGCTGGGCAGAGCTGGGCAGCTGGGGCTGGGCAGACTGGGCAGAGCTGGGCAGGCTGGGCAGGCTGGGCAGGCTGGGCAGGCTGGGCAGACTGGGCAGACTGAGGCAGACTGGGCAGACTGGGCAGGCTGGGCAGGCTGGGCAGACTGGGCAGACTGGGCAGGCTGGGCAGGCTGGGCAGACGGGCTGGGCAGGCTGGGCAGAGCTGGGCAGACTGGGCAGGCTGGGCAGAGCTGGGCAGGCGGCAGGCTGGGCAGACTGGGCAGACTGGAGACTGGGCAGACTGGGCAGACTGGGCAGACTGGGCAGACTGGGCAGACTGGAGCAGGCTGGGCAGGCTGGGCAGACTGGGCAGACTGGGCAGGCTGGGCAGGCTGGGCAGACTGGGCAGGCTGGAGCAGACTGGGCAGGCTGGGCAGGCTGGGCAGACTGGGCAGGCTGGGCAGACTGGGCAGGCTGGGCAGACTGGGCAGACTGGGCCAGACTGGGCAGGCTGGGCCAGACTGGGCAGACTGGGCAGGCTGGGCAGGAAAAACTGGGCAGGCTGGGCGAGGAACGGGGCAGACTGGGCCGGGCTGGGCAGACTGGGCAGACTGGGCAGACCAGGCAGGCCAGGCAGGCCAGACTGGCTGGGCAGGCTGGGCAGGCTAGGCAGGCTGGGAGGCCAGGCAGCCTGGGCAGGCCAGGCAGGCTGGGCAGACCGGGCAGACCGGGCAGGCGGCGGGGGCTGGGCAGGCCAGGCGGGCCAGACTGGGCCGGGCCAGGCAGACCCGGGCAGACCGGGCAGGCTGGGCAGGCCGGGCAGGCTGGGCAGGCTGGGCGGAGCTAGGCGGGCCGAACGGGCCGGGCAGACTGGGCAGGCTAGGCAGGCCGGGCAGGCCGGGCAGGCTGGGCAGGCCAGACTGGGCCGGGCTGGGCCAGACTGGGCAGGCTGGGCAGGCTGGGCAGGCTGGGCCCAGGCAGACTGGGCAGACCGGGCTGGGCAGGCAGGGCAGGCTGGGCCAGGCTGGGCGGCTGGGCGAGCTGGGGCGGGCTGGGCAGGCTGGGCAGACTGGGCAGACTGGGCAGGCTGGGCAGGCTGGGCAGGCTGGGCAGGCTGGGCAGAGCTGGGCAGGCCGAACGCAGGCTGGGCAGGCTGGGCCAGACGGCCGGGCAGACTGGGGCAGGGCAGGCTGGGCAGACTGGGCAGGCGGAGCAGAGCTGGGCGGACTGGGCAGACTGGGCAGACTGGGCAGACTGGGCAGACTGGGCAGACTGGGCAGACTGGAGCAGACTGGCAGACTGGGCAGACTGGGCAGGCTGGGCAGACTGGAGCAGACTGGGCAGACTGGGCAGACTGGGCAGACTGGGCAGACTGGGCAGACTGGGCAGACTGGGCAGACTGGGCAGACTGGGCAGGCTGCGGCGGCAGCTGGGCGACTGGGCAGACTGGGCAGACTGGAGCAGACTGGGCAGACTGGGCAGACTGGGCAGACTGGGCAGACTGGGCAGGCTGGGCAGGCTGGGCAGACTGGGCAGACTGGGCAGACTGGGCAGACTGGGCAGACTGGGCGGGCAGACTGGGCAGACTGGGCAGACTGGGCAGAGACTGGGCAGACTGGGCAGACTGGAGGCAGACTGGGCAGACTGGGCAGACTGGGCAGACTGGGCAGACTGGGCAGACTGGGCGGGCTGGGCAGGCTGGGCAGACTGGGCAGACTGGGCAGACTGGGCAGACTGGGCAGACTGGGCAGACTGGGCAGACTGGGCAGACTGGGCAGACTGGGCAGACTGGGCAGACTGGGCAGACTGGGCAGACTGGGCAGACTGGCAGACTGGGCAGACTGGGCAGACTGGGCAGACTGGGCAGACTGGGCAGACTGGGCAGGCTGGGCAGACTGGGCAGAGCTGGGCAGACTGGGCAGACTGGGCAGACTGGAGCAGACTGGGCAGGCTGGGCAGCTGAGCAGACTGGGCAGACTGGGCAGACTGGGCAGACTGGGCAGACTGGGCAGACTGGGCAGACTGGGCAGACTGGGCAGACTGGGCAGACTGGGCAGACTGGGCAGACTGAGCAGACTGGGCAGACTGGGCAGGCTGGGCAGGCTGGGCAGGCTGGGCAGACTGGGCAGACTGGGCAGGCTGGGCAGACTGGGCAGACTGGGCAGACTGGGCAGACTGGGCAGACTGGGCAGACTGGGCAGACTGGAGCAGACTGGGCAGACTGGGCAGACTGGGCAGACTGGGCAGACTGGGCAGACTGGGCAGACTGGGCAGACTGGGCAGACTGGGCAGACTGGGAGCGACTGGGCAGGCTGGGCAGACTGGGCAGACTGGGCAGACTGGGCAGACTGGGCAGACTGGGCAGACTGGGCAGACTGGGCAGACTGGGCAGACTGGGCAGACTGGGCAGGCTGGGCAGACTGGGCAGACTGGGCAGACTGGGCAGACTGGGCAGACTGGAGCAGACTGGGCAGACTGGGCAGACTGGGCAGACTGGGCAGCTGGGCAGACTGGGCAGACTGGGCAGACTGGGCAGACTGGGCAGACTGGGCAGACTGGAGCAGACTGGGCAGACTGGGCAGACTGGGCAGACTGGGCAGACTGGGCAGACTGGGCAGACTGGGCAGACTGGGCAGACTGAGCAGACTGGGCAGACTGGGCAGACTGGGCAGACTGGGCAGACTGGGCAGACTGGGCAGACTGGGCAGACTGGGCAGACTGGAGCAGACTGGGCAGACTGGGCAGACTGGGCAGACTGGGCAGACTGGAGCAGGCTGGGCAGACTGGGCAGACTGGGCAGACTGGGCAGACTGGGCGGACTGGGCAGACTGGGCAGGCTGGGCAGACTGGGCAGACTGGAGCAGACTGGGCAGACTGGAGCAGACTGGGCAGACTGGGCAGGCTGGGCAGACTGGGCAGACCGGGCAGACTGGGCAGACTGGGCAGACTGGGCAGACTGGGCAGACTGGGCAGCAGACTGGGCGGAGCTGGGCAGGCTGGGCAGACTGGGCAGACTAGGCAGACTGGGCAGACTGGGCAGACTGGGCAGACTAGGCAGACTAGGCAGACTGGGCAGACTGGGCAGCTAGCAGACTGGGCAGGCTGGGCAGACTGGGCAGACTGGGCAGACTGGGCAGACTGGGCAGACTGGGCAGACTGGGCAGACTGGGCAGACTGGGCAGACTAGAGCAGACTAGACAGACTGGGCAGACTAGACAGACTGAGCAGACTGGGCAGACTGGGCAGACTGGGCAGACTGGGCAGACTGGGCAGACTGGGCAGACTGGACAGACTGGGCAGACTAGGCAGACTGGGCAGACTGGGCAGACTGGAGCAGACTGGGCAGACTGGGCAGACTGGGCAGACTGGGCAGACTAGACAGACTAGGCAGACTGAGCAGACTGGGCAGACTGGGCAGACTGGGCTAGACAGACTAGACAGACTGGAGCAGACTGGGCAGACTGGAGCAGACTGGGCAGACTGGGCAGACTGGGCAGACTGAGCAGACTAGACAGACTAGGCAGACTGAGCAGACTGGACAGACTGGGAGCAGACTAGGCAGACTGGGCAGACTGGGCAGACTAGGCAGACTGGGCAGACTGGGCAGACTGAGCAGACTGGGCAGACTAGACAGACTGGGCAGACTGGGCAGACTGGGCAGACTAGACAGACTGGGCAGACTGGGCAGACTGGGCAGACTGGGCAGACTGGGCAGACTGGACAGACTAGACAGACTAGACAGACTAGACAGACTAGACAGACTAGACAGACTAGACAGACTAGACAGACTAGACAGACTAGACAGACTAGACAGACTAGGCAGACTGGACAGACTGGGCAGACTGGGCAGACTGGGCAGACTGACAGACTAGACAGACTAGACAGACTAGACAGACTAGACAGACTAGACAGACTAGACAGACTAGACAGACTAGACAGACTGGGCAGACTGGGCAGACTAGACAGACTGGGCAGACTAGGCAGACTGGGCAGACTGGGCGGACTAGACAGACTAGACAGACTGGGCAGACTGGGCAGACTAGACTGGGCAGACTGGGCAGACTGGGCAGACTGGGCAGACTGGGCAGACTAGACAGCTGGGCAGACTGGGCAGACTGGGCAGACTGGGCAGACTAGACAGACTGGAGCAGACTAGCAGACTGGGCAGACTGGGCAGACTGGGCAGACTGGGCAGACTGGGCAGACTGGGCAGACTGGAGCAGACTGGGCAGACTGGGCAGACTGGGCAGACTGGACAGACTAGGCAGACTGGGCAGACTGGGCAGACTGGGCAGACTAGACAGACTGGGCAGACTGGGCAGACTGGGCAGACTGGGCAGACTAGGCAGACTGGGCAGACTGAGCAGACTAGAGCAGACTGGACAGGCTGGGCAGACTGGGCAGACTAGGCAGACTGGGCAGACTGGGCAGACTGAGCAGACTGGGCAGCTAGGCAGACTGGGCAGACTGGGCAGACTAGGGCAGACTGGGCAGACTGGGCAGACTGGGCAGACTGGGCAGACTGGGCAGACTGGGCAGACTGAGCAGACTGGGCAGACTGGACAGACTAGACAGACTGGAGCAGACTGGGCAGACTGGGCAGACTGGGCAGACTACTGGAGCAGACTAGGCAGACTGGAGCAGGACAGACTAGAGCAGGCTGGGCAGACTGAGCAGACTGGAGCAGACTGGGCAGACTGGGCAGACAGACTGGGCAGACTGGGCAGGACAGACTGGGCAGACTGGGCAGACTGGAGCAGACTGGGCAGACTGGAGCAGAGCTGGGCAGACTGGGCAGGCTGGGCAGACTGGGCAGACTGGGCAGGCTGGGCAGAGGCAGACGCAGACTGGGCAGACTGGGCAGGCTGGGCAGAGCTGGGCTAGGCAGACTAGGCAGGCTGGGCAGACTGGGAGCAGACTGGAGCAGACTGGGCAGACTGGGCAGGCGGAGACTGGGCAGAACTGAGCAGACTGGGCAGACTGGGCAGGCTGGGCAGACTGGGGGCAGACTGGGCAGCGGACTGGGCAGACTGGAGCAGACTGGGCAGACTGGGCAGGCTGGGCAGACTGGGCAGGCTGGGCAGACTGGGCGGCAGACTGGGCAGGCTGGGCAGACTGGGCAGACTGGGCAGACTGGGCAGACTGGGCAGACGGGCAGACAGACTGGAGCAGACTGGGCAGACTGGGCAGACTGGAGCAGGCTGGGCAGACTGAGGCAGACTGGGCAGGCTGGAGCAGGACTGGG
The DNA here is from genome assembly GCA_018901815.1 of Zaprionus lachaisei. Classification (NCBI taxonomy): domain Eukaryota; kingdom Metazoa; phylum Arthropoda; class Insecta; order Diptera; family Drosophilidae; genus Zaprionus; species Zaprionus lachaisei. Next base: position 24,226 of record JAEIFI010000149.1, read on the forward strand.
CAGACTGGGCAGACTGGGCAGAACTGGGCAGACTGGGCAGACTGGAGCAGACTGGGCAGACTGGGCATGGCAGGCTGGGCAGACTGGGCAGACTGGGCAGACCGGAGCAGCCTGGGCAGCCTGGAGGGCCAGAGCTGGGCCAGACTGGGCCAGACTGGGCAGGCCGGGCAGCCGCAGGCGCAGGCTGGGGCAGACTGGGCAGACTGGAGCAGGCCAGACTGGGCCAGACGGGACCAGACGGGCCGGGCAGGCAGGCGGGCCAGGCAGGCCGGGCAGACCGGGCAGGCCGGGCAGACCGGGCAGGCCGGAGCAGGGAGGCCGGGCAGGCAGGGCCAGGCGGGCCAGGCAGGCCGGGCAGGCCAGGCAGGCCAGGCGGGCCAGGCAGGCCGGGCAGACCCGGAGCAGGCCGGAGCGGGCCGGGCAGGCCGGGCGGGCCGGGCAGACCGGGCAGACCCGGGCCAGGCGGGCCGGAGGCCGGAGCGGGCCGGGCAGGCCGGGCAGCAGGCCGGAGCGGCGGGCCAGGCCGGCCAGGCGGGCCAGACGGGCCAGGCGGGCCGGAGCGGGCCGGACGGGCCGGGCCGGGCCAGGCGGGCCGGGCGGGCCGGAGCGGGCCGGGCGGGCCGGGCAAGGCCGGAGCAGGCCAGGCAGGCCAGAGCAAGAGCCAGAGCAGAGCCGGAGCAGGCCAGGCGGGCCGGGCAGGCCAGAGCAGGCCAGGCAGGCCAGGCAGGCCAGGCAGGCCAGAGCGGGCCGGAGCGGGCAGCCGGAGCCAGGGGCCGGGCAGGCCGGAGCCGGAACAGGCAGACGGGCCAGACCGGAGCCGGGCAGACCGGGCGGGCCGGGCAGGCCAGACGGAGCCAGACCGGAGCCCGGGCAGGCCGGGCAGGCCAGGCGGGCCGGGCGGGCCGGAGCGGGCCGGGCAGGCCGGAGCGGGCCGGAGCGGGCCAGGCGGGCCCGGGCGGGCCGGGCGGAGCCGGAGCGGGCCGGGCAGGCCGGAGCGGGCCGGGCAGACCAGGCGGGCCCGGAGCGGAGCCGGGCGGGCCGGAGCGGGCCGGGCGGGCCGGAGCGGGCCGGGCGGGCCAGGCGGGCCGGGCGGGCCAGACGGGCCGGGCGGGCCGGAGCGGCCGGAGCGGGCCGGGCGGGCCAGGCGGGCCGGGCGGGCCGGGCGGGCCGGGCGGGCCGGGCGGGCCGGAGCGGGCCGGAGCGGGCCGGAGCGGGCCGGGCGGGCCGGGGGGCCGGGCAGGCCGGAGCAGGCCGGAGCGGGCCGGGCAGGCCGGAGCGGGCCGGGGGCCGGGCGGGCCGGGCGGGCCGGCGGAGCCGGGCGGGCCGGGCAGGCCGGGCAGGCCGGAGCGGGCCGGGCAGGCCGGGCGGGCCGGGCGGGCCGGGCGGCACGGAGCGACGGAGCCGGGCAGGCCAGACTGAGCCGGAGCAGGCCAGACTGGGCAGGCTGGGCAGGCTGGAGCAGGCCCAGGAGACTGGGCAGACTGGGCAGACTGGGCAGACTGGGCAGACTGGGCAGACTGGGCAGGCTGGGCAGGCTGGGCAGACTGGGCAGACTGGAGCAGACTGGGCAGACTGGGCAGACTGGGCAGACCGGGCAGGCCAGCAGGCTAGGCAGGCTGGGCAGAGCTGGGCAGGGCTGGGCAGGCTGGGCAGGCTGGGGCGGGCAGGCCGGGCGGGCCGGGCAGGCCGGGCAGGCTGGGCAGGCTGGGCAGACTGGGCAGACTGGGCAGAGAGCTGGGCAGACTGGGCAGACTGGGCAGACTGGGCAGACTGGGCAGACTGGGCAGACTGGGCAGACTGGGAGCAGACTGGGCAGACTGGGCAGACTGGGCAGACTGGAGCAGACTGGGCAGACTGGGCAGACTGGGCAGGCTGGGCAGGCTGGGCAGACTGGGCAGACTGGGCAGACTGGGCAGACTGGGCAGACTGGGCAGACTGACGAGGCAGACAGGCTGGGCAGACTGGGCGGGCAGGCAGGCTGGGCAGACTGGGCAGACTGGGCAGACTGGGCAGACTGGGCAGACTGGGCAGACTGGGCAGACTGGGCAGGCTGGGCAGGAGACTGGGCAGACTGGGCAGACTGGAGCAGACTGGAGCAGGCTGGGCAGACTGGGCAGACTGGAGCAGGCTGGGCAGACTGGGCAAACTGGGCAGACTGGGCAGACTGGGCAGACTGGGCAGGCTGGGAGGCAGACTGGGCAGACTGGGCAGACTGGGCAGACTGGGCAGACTGGGCAGACTGGGCAGACTGGGCAGACTGGGCAGGCTGGGCAGACTGGGCAGACTGGGCAGGCTGGGCAGACTGGAGCAGAGCTGGGCAGGCTGGGCAGACTGGGCAGACTGGGCAGGCTGGGCAGGCTGGAGCAGGCCGAGGCAGACTGGGCAGACTGGGCAGACTGGGCAGGCTGGGCAGACTGGAGCAGACTGGGCAGACTGGGCAGACTGGGCAGACTGGGCAGACTGGGCAGACTGGGCAGACTGGAGCAGACTGGGCAGACTGGGCAGACTGGGCAGACTGGGCAGACTGGAGCAGACTGGGCAGACTGGGCAGACTGGAGCAGAGCAGGCTGGGCAGACTGGAGCAGACTGGGCAGAGCTGGGCAGACTGGAGCAGGCTGGGCAGACTGGGCAGGCTGGGCAGGCTGGGCAGACTGGGCAGACTGGGCAGAGCTGGGCAGACTGGGCAGACTGGGCAGGCTGGGCAGAGCTGGAGCAGGCTGGGCAGACTGGAGCAGACTGGGCAGGCTAGGCAGACTGGGCAGACTGGGCAGACTGGGCAGACTGGGCAGACTGGGCAGGCTGGGCAGACTGGGCAGGCTGGGCAGACTGGGCAGACTGGGCAGACTGGGCAGACTGGAGCAGACTGGGCAGACTGGGCAGGCTGGCAGACTGGGCAGGCTGGGCAGACTGGGCAGACTGGGCAGACTGGGCAGACTGGGCAGACTGGGCAGACTGGGCAGGCTGGGCAGGCTGGGCAGACTGGGCAGACTGGGCAGACTGGAGGCAGACTGGAGCAGGCTGGGCAGGCTGGGCTAGGCAGGCTGGGCAGACTGGAGCAGACTGGGCAGACTGGGCAGACTGGGCAGACTGGGCAGCTGGGCAGGCTGGCAGGCTGGGCAGACTGGGCAGGCTGGGCAGACTGGGCAGACTGGGCAGACTGGGCAGACTGGGCAGACTGGGCAGACTGGGCAGACTGGGCAGGCTGGCAGACTGGGCAGCTGGGCAGGCTGGGCAGACTAGGCAGACTAGAGCAGACTGAGGCAGACTGGGCAGGCTGGGCAGACTGGGCAGACTAGGCAGACTGGAGCGGGCTGGGCAGGCTGGGCAGAGCTGGGCAGGCTAGGCAGACTGGGCAGACTGGGCAGACTGGAGCGGAGCTGGGCAGACTGGGCAGACTGGGCAGACTGGGCAGACTGGGCAGGCTGGGGGCAGACTGGGCAGACTGGGCAGGCTGGAGCTGGAGCAGACTGGGCAGACTGGGCAGACTGGGCAGACTGGGCAGACTGGGCAGACTGGGCAGACTGGGCAGACTGGGCAGACTGGAGGCCAGACTGAGCAGGGCCAGGGCCAGGCAGGCCAGGCAGACCGGGCCAGACGGGCCGGACAGGCCAGGAGCGGGCCAGGCAGGCCGGGCAGGCCGGGCAGGCCGGGCAGGCCGGAGGAGGCCAGACGGACCCGGAGCCAGGCCAGGCAGGCCACGGACCCGGGCGGGCCAGAGCAGACCAGACCCGGCAGGCCAGACGGAGCCAGACGGAGCCAAACCCAGGCCAGACCCGGACCAGACGGAGCCAGACAGACCAGACAGACCAGACAGACCAGACAGATCAGACGGGGACCAGACAGATCGAAGCCAGATCAGAAGATCAGCCAGATCAGAATCAGAGCAGATCAGACAGGATCAGACGAATCAGACAGACGGTGGCGGGAAGGGCGTGTCCAAATTTAAAAAAAAAAATTTGAGACACTGCAATATATACGTATGTTGTCGCAAAAATTTGATGACTCTAGCTCTTATACTTTCTGAGATCCAGGTGTTCATACAGACGGACAGACGGACAGACAGACATGGCTCAATCGACTCGGCTACTGATACTGATTCAGAATATATATAGTTTATGGGGGTCGGAGATGTCTCCTTCTGCCTGTTACGCACATTCCGTCAGGAGCTGTGCCTACTGACAGTTCCATTTTCACCCTTTAGTATTCCCAAAATGGGCCTTGCTATTGCTGCAAAGTCTTTTATGAAGCATCTGTAACCTAGCGAGGACAGGAATAACCCTGACCTCGAATACTGTTTTGGGCTCCGGGAACTCCCGCATAGCCCCTGACTTTTTCTGGGTTTGTCGTAGCACCATTACTGATGACTGTAAATCCCAGGAAATTTACGCTTTTCCTAAAAAAGCGATTTCTCTGATGACACCCCTCATGCTAGCATCATAAAGTCATTGTAGAACCCATTCCAAATGCTTAACATGAGACTCTTCATCCCCAGAGAAGATAATTACATCATCGACATAGAGATAGCAAAATTTGCCAATCTTCTCTCGCAGGATGTCGTCAATGGTTCTCTGAACGATACTAGCTGCATTCTTGAGGCCGAATGGAAGGCTCTTGAATTCATACTTTCCACCGTCCACCGAGAAAGATGTCTTCTCGCGGTCGCGTTCCACGAGGATGATTTGGTGGTAGCCAGATTTGAGATAAGCAATAGGCCTTGCCCAAGTTGTCTAATATCATCGATATATTTCTCATAGGGTACTTATCAGAGATAGTTCGCTCGTTGGAACTTTCGGAAATCAATAACCAGACGCCTGTTTTGGTTACCCGCCTCGTCGTACCCTTCTTATCCCCAACCCAAATGGGGGTTATTGTACTGGGATGCGGATATTTGGATTATGTCGTTACTTATGTAGTGGCTTACGATTGTGCCAGGGTTGCACCTTTTGCCATTCGCACATAATGCGGACACGGGGTTAACATGAACAGCTGATGTAAGCGAACCCGGCATTCTAAGCCTGACACTGCTGCCTAGCACATCTGGCAAGTAAATGTATTGAAATTGTGTGTAAATTAATAAAAAGTGTTACTCTTGGTTATAAGTTCAAGCGAGATACGAATGTTTATTGAATATTATTTTTACAATTAAGGCCGCAGGCCAAACAATAGCACGAGTGGTGACTAGCGACTCCCGAAGGGGCCCCACCCGGGGGCCCCCGATTCTCTTAAGGCTAGCCTCACAGAGGCTACTTCACAGCTCGCCAGAGGCCGGAGCTATCTGCGTCGCCATGAGTAGAACGCTGACCACGCGGCTCGTGCAACGTCTTTAGTTACCATCCGGTGCCGCCGGACGACTGACGTTTGCACCTTACGATCAGCAACTAAGGTGGCTGACCGCTTTCATTGCTGAGCCTGCAGCCTTAACTTCAACCCCACTTGAAACATGGCCGTCCCAGCCGTGCCCATGTCGC
>JAEIFI010000151.1:0-13240 GCA_018901815.1 Zaprionus lachaisei
TGTGAAATTTTTTCAAATTTGTCAAATTTTTAAAGATTTTAAATTTTTGAATTTTGAAATTTTTGAAATTTTTGAAATTTTTGAGTTTTTGAAATTTTTGAAATTTTTGAAATTTTCAAATTTTTCAAATTTTTGAAAATTTTTCAATTTTTGAAATTTTTTTAAATTTTTGAAATTTTTTAAATTTTAAATTTTTTTGAAATTTTTAAATTTTTTGAATTTTTGAAATTTTGAAATTTTTTTGAAATTTTTGAAATTTTAAATTTTTTAAATTTTCAATTTTGAAATTTTTGAAATTTTTGAAATTTTTATCAAATTTTAAAATTTTTCAAATCAAATTTTTAAAAATTTTTGAAAAATTTTTGAAATTTTTTCAAATTTTTGAAAAATTTTTTCAAATTTTTGAAATTTTTTTTGAAATTTTTGAAATTTTTGAAATTTTTGAAATTTTTGAAATTTTGAAATTTTTGAAATTTTTGAAATTTTTGAAATTTTTGAAATTTTTGAAATTTTTGAAAATTTTTTTTTTTGAAATTTTTGTAATTTTTGCAAATTTTTGAAATTTTGAAATTTTTGAAATTTTTGAAATTTTTAAATTTTTTCAAATTTGTCAAATTTTTAAAAATTTTTAAATTTTTTTTAAATTTTTGAATTTTTTGAAATTTTTGAAATTTTTAAAATTTTTGAAATTTTTGAAATTTTTGAAATTTTTGAAATTTTTCAAATTTTTGAAATTTTTGAAATTTTGAAATTTTTGAAATTTTTGAAATTTTTGAAATTTTTGAAATTTTTGAAATTTTTGAAATTTTTGAAATTTTTTGAAATTTTTGAAATTTTTGAAATTTTTGTAAATTTTCAAAGTTTTCAAATCTTTAAAATTTTTGAAAATTTTGCAATTTGTGAAATTTTTTCAAATTTTTGAAATTTTTTCAAATTTGTCAAATTTTTAAAGATTTTTAAATTTTTTGAATTTGTTTTGAAATTTTGAAATTTTTGAAATTTTTGAAATTTTTGAAATTTTTGAAATTTTTGAAATTTTTGAAATTTTTGAAATTTTTTGAAATTTTGAAATTTTGAAATTTTTGAAATTTTTTGAAATTTTTGTATCTTTTCAAAGTTTTCAAATCATTAAAATTTTTGAAAATTTTGCAATTTTGAAAATTTTTCAAATTTGTGAAATTTTTTCAAATTTGTCAAATTTTTAAAGATTTTTAAATTTTTGAATTTGTTTTAAAATTTTGAAATTTTGAAATTTTTGAAATTTTTTAAATTTTTGAAATTTTTGAAATTTTTGAAATTTTTGAAATTTTTGAAATTTTTGAAATTTTTGAAATTTTTGAAATTTTTCAAAGTTTTCAAATCATTAAAATTTTTGAAAATTTTGCAATTTTGAAATTTTTGAAATTTTTTCAAATTTTTCAAATTTTAAAATTTTTTTGAAATTTTTTGAAATTTGTGAAATTTTTGAAATTTTTGAAATTTTCGAAATTTTTGAAATTTTTGAAATTTTTGAAATTTTGAAATTTTTTCAAATTTTTGAAATTTTTAAGAAATTTTTAAATTTTTGAAATTTTGAATTTTTTAAAATTTTTGAAATTTTTGAAATTTTTGAAAATTTTTGAAATTTTTGAAATTTGAAATTTTTAAATTTTTGTCAAATTTTTAAAGATTTTTAAATTTTTGTTTTGAAATTTTTGAAATTTTTGAAATTTTTGAAATTTTTGAAATTTTTGAAATTTTTTGAAATTTTTTTCAAATTTTCAAATTTTTAAATTTTTTTGAAATTTTGAAATTTTTGAAATTTTTGAAATTTTTTGAAATTTTTGAAATTTTGAAATTTTTTTTGAAATTTTTGAAATTTTTGAAATTTTTCAAATTTTTCAAATTTTTAAAATTTTTAAATTTTTGAATTTGAAATTTTTGAAATTTTTGAAATTTTTGAAATTTTTGAAATTTTTGAAAATTTTGAATTTTTTTGAAATTTTGAAAATTTTTCAAATTTGTCAAATTTTTAAAGATTTTTAAATTTTTGAATTTGTTTTGAAATTTTTGAAATTTTTGAAATTTTTGAAATTTTTTTGAAATTTTTAAAAATTTTTGAAATTTTTTTTTAAAATTTTGAAATTTTGCAATTTTTGAAATTTTTTCAAATTTTTCAAATTTTTAAAGATTTTTAAATTTTTTGAATTATTTTTGAAATTTTTAAAATTTTTGAAATTTTGAAATTTTTGAAATTTTTGAAATTTTGAAATTTTTGAAATTTTTGAAATTTTTGAAATTTTTTCAAATTTTCAAATTTTTGAAATTTTTAAATTTTTGAAATTTTCAAATTTATTTTTGAAATTTTTGAAATTTTTGAAAATTTTTTAAATTTTTGAAATTTTTTGGAATTTTTGAAATTTTTGAAATTTTCAAATTTTTAAAGATTTTTGAAATTTTTGAATATTTTGAAATTTTTGAAATTTTTGGAAATTTTTGAAATTTTTGAAATTTTGAGTGAATTTTGAAATTTTTGAAATTTTTTGAAATTTTTGAAATTTTCAAATTTTTAAAATTTTTAAATTTTAATTTTGAAATTTTTTCAAATTTTTGAAATTTTTTCAAATTTGTCAAATTCTTTAAAATTTTTAAATTTTTGAATTTTTTTGAAATTTTTGAAATTTTTAAGATTTTTTAAATTTTTTTGAAATTTTTTGAAATTTTTTGAAATTTTTGAAATTTATTGAAATTTTGAAATTTTTGAAATTTTTGAATTTTTTTAAATTTTTGAAATTAGATTTTTTTTGAAATTTTTGAAATTTTTTAATTTTTGAAATTTTTTGAAAATTTTGAAATTTTTGAATTTTGAAATTTTGAAATTTTGAAATTTTTGAAATTTTTGAAATTTTTCAAATTTTTGAAATTTTTAAAATTTTAAAATTTTGAAAATTTTTGAAATTTTTGTAATTTTTGAAATTTTTGAAATTTTTAAATTTTTGAAATTTTTAAAATTTTGAAATTTTTCAAAAATTTCAAAATTTTTGAAAATTTTGAAGATTTTTGAAATTTTTCAAATTTTTAAAATTTTTTTTTTGAAATTTTTGAAATTTTTGAAATTTTTTAAATTTTTAAAATTTTTCAAATTTTCAAAATTTTTAAATTTTTAAATTTTTTGATTATTTAAATTTTGAAATTTTTCAAATTTTTAAAATTTTTTAAATTTTTTAAATTTTGAAATTTTTTTAAATTTTCAAATTTTTAAAATTTTTGAAATTCTTTTTAAAAAATTTTTCAAATTTTTTTTAAATTTTTGAAATTTTTAAATTTTGAAATTTTTTAAATTTTTCAAATTTTTGAAATTTTTAAATTTACGAGTTTTGAAATTTTTGAAATTATTTTGATTTTGAAATTTTTTCAAATTTTTGAATAAAATTTTTCAAAGTTTTGAAATCTTTAAAATTTTTGAAATTTTGAAATTTTTTTAAATTTGTCAAATTTTTGAAGAATTTTAAAATTTTGACAATTTTGAAATTTTTTCAAATTTTTGAAATTTTTTTTAAAATTTTTTAAAATTTTTGAAATTTTTGAAATTTTTGAAATTTTTTGAAATTTTTCAAATTTTTCAAATTTTCAAATTTTTTGATTTTTTAAATTTTTCAAATTTTTGAAATTTTTAAAATTTTTAAATTTTTGAAAATTTTGAATTTTTCAAATTTTTTGAAATTTTTCAAATTTTTTGAAATTTTTTAAATTTTTGAAATTTTTTTGTAAAATTTTTAAGTCATTAAAATTTTTGAAATTTTTGAAATTTTGAAATTTTTGAAATTTTTAAAATTTTAAAATTTTTTTGAAATTTTTGAAATTTGTTTGAAATTTTTGAAATTTTTGAAATTTTGAAATTTTTGAAATTTTTGAAATTTTTGAAATTTTTGAAATTTTTGAAATTTTGAAATTTTTGAAATTTTTGAAATTTTGAAATTTTTGAAATTTTTCAAATTTTTTAAAATTTTTAAATTTTTAAAATTTTTTAAAATTTTGAAATTTTTGAAATTTTTGAAATTTTTTGAAATTTTTGAAATTTTGAAAATTTTTATCAAATTTTTCAAATTTTTGAAATTTTGAAATTTTTGAAATTTTGAAATTTTTTAAAATTTTGAAATTTTTGAAATTTTGAAATTTTTAAAATTTTTTTGAATTTTTGAAATTTTGGAAGTTTTGAAATTTTTGAAATTTTTGAAAATTTTGAAATTTTTGAAATTTTTCAAATTTTTTGAAATTTCAAATTTTTAAAATTTTTGAAATTTTTAAATTTTAAGTTTTTAAATTTTTAAAATTTTTGAAATGTTTCAAATTTTTTTCAAAATGAAATTTTTTGAAATTTAAAAATTTGAAATTTTTAAAATTTTGAAATTTTCAAAATTTTTAAAATTTTTGAAATTTTTGAAATTTTGAAATTTTTGAAATTTTTCAAATTTTTCAAATTTTTTGAAATTTTTGAAATTTTTGAAATTTTTTCAAATTTTTCAAATTTTTAAAATTTGAAATTTTTGAAATTTTTTGGAAATTTTTGAAATTTTGAAATTTTTGAAATTTTGAAATTTTGGAAATTTTTGAAAATTTTGATTTTTAAATTTTTGAAATTTTTTTTGAAATTTTTGAAATTTTGAAATTTTTGAAATTTTGAAATTTTTGAAATTTTTTTGAAATTTTGAAATTTTTAAAATTTTTGAAATTTTTGAAATTTTTGAAATTTTTTAAATTTTTGAAATTTTTGAAATGTTTCAAATTTTTCAAAATTGTTAAAATTTTTAAATTTTTAATTTTGAAATTTTTGAAATTTTTCAAATCATTAAAATTTTGAAAATTTTGCAATTTGTGAAATTTTATCAAATTTGTCAAATTTTTAAAATTTTTAAATTTTTGAAATTTTTTGAAAATTTTTGAAATGTTTGAAATTTTTTAATTTTTAAAATTTATTGAAATTTTCAAATTTTTAAAATTTTTGAAATTTTTGTAATGTTATTTAAATTTTTGAAATTTTTAAAATTTTTGAAATTTTTAAAAAATTTTTGAAATTTTTGAAAATTTTGAAATTTGTGAAATTTTTTAAATTTTTTCAAATTTGTCAAATTTTTAAAAATTTTTGAAATTTTTCAAATTTTTGAAATTTTTAAAATTTGTGGAATTTTTGAAATTTTTCAAATTTTTGGAAATTTTGAATTTTTGAAATTTTTGAATTTTTGAAATTTTGATTTGAAATTTTTTGAAATTTTGAAATTTTTGAAATTTTTTGAAATTGTTTTTCAAATTTTTTAAATATTTTTTTTAAAATTTTGAAAATTTTTTAAAATTTTCTGAAATTTTTGAAGATTTTTTGTAATTTTTAAATTTTTTTATATTTTTGATATTTTTTTGAAATTTTTGAAATTTTAAAATTTGTGAAATTTTGTAAATTTTTGAAATTTTTTGAAATTTTTGAAATTTTTTTAAATTTATTCAAAATATTCAAAAAATTTTTTGAAATTTTTGAAATTTTTTCAAATTTTTGAAATTATTTTTTAAATTTTTGAAATTTTTTGAAATTTTTGAAATTTTGAAATTTTTGAAATTTTGAAATTTTTGAAATTTTTGAAATTTTTGAAATTTTTGAAATTTTTAAAATTTTGTTTTGAAATTTTTGAAATTTTTTGAAATTTTTTCAAATTTTTCAAATTTTTAAATTTTTAAAATTTTTTTGAAATTTTTGAAATTTTTGAAATTTTTCAAATTTTTAAAATTTTTGAAAATTTTTAAAATTTTTCAAATTTTGTCAAATTTTTAAAGATTTTTAAATTTTTAAATTTTTTTGAAATTTTTGAAATTTTTTGAAATTTTTGAAATTTTTAAAATTTTTGAAATTTTTCAAATTTTTGAAAATTTTTAAAATTTTAAATTTTATAATTTTTAAATTTTGAAATTTTTCAAATTTTTGAAATTTTTAAAATTTTTCAATTTTTGAAAATTTTGAAATTTGTGAAGTTTTAAAATTTTTGAAATTTTTTCAAATTTTCAAATTTTTTAAAATTTTTTGAAATTTTTGAAATTTTGAAATTTTTTTTTGTAAATTTTTGAAATTTTTGAAATTTTTGAAATTTTTGAAATTTTTGAAATTTTTGAAATTTTGAAATTTTTGAAATTTTTTGAAATTTTGAAATTTTTAAAATTTTTAAATTTTTTTCAAATTTTTGAAATTTTTTGAAATTTTTGAAATTTTTAAAATTTTTGAAATTTTTTGAAATTTTTGAAATTTTTATTTTTTGAAATTTTTTGAATTTTTTGAAATTTTTACAAATTTTGAAAAATTTTGTCAAATTTTAAAATTTTTGGAAATTTTTGAAATTTTTGAAATTTTGAAATTTTTGAAATTTTTGAAATTTTTAAAATTTTTGAAATTTTTGAAATTTTTTAAAATTTTTTTTATTTTTGAAATTTTTTGAAATTTTTCAAATTTGTGAAATTTTTAAAGATTTTTAAATTTTTGATTTTTTTTAAAATTTTTTTCAATTTTTGAAATTTTTTCAAATTTTTTGAAATTTTTGAAATTTTTGAAATTTTTGAAATTTTGAAATTTTTGAAATTTAAAATTTTCAAATTTTTTAAATTTTTTTAAATTTTTGAAATTTTTGAAATTTTTGAAATTTTTGAAATTTTTTAAAATTTTGAAATTTTTGAAATTTTTGAAATTTTTAAAATTTTTTAAATTGTTTTTAAATTTTTCAAATTTTTAAAATTTTTTTGAAAATTTTTGAAATTTTTAAAAATTTTTGAAATTTTAAAATTTTTTAAGAAATTTTTCAAATTTTTTGAAATTTTTTGAAATTTTTGAAATTTTAAAAGTTTTGAAATTTTTGAAATTTTTGAAATTTTGAAATTTTTGAAATTTTTGAAATTTTTGAAATTTTTAAAATTTTGAAATTTTTTTGAAATTTTTGAAATTTTGAAATTTTTGAATTTTTGAAATTTTGAAATTTTTGAAATTTTTGAAATTTTGAAATTTTTGAAATTTTTGAAATTTTTCAAATTTTTAAAATTTTTAAAATTTTTTGTAATATTTGAAATTTTTCAAATAAACTTACTTTTTAAAATTTTTAAGTAATTAAAATATTCGAAAATTTTTTCAAATTTTTCATATTTTGAAATTTTTAAAATTTTTGAAATTTTTGAACTTTTTAAAATTTTTGAAATTTTTGAAATTTTTGAAATTTTTTGAAATTTTTGAAATTTTTGAAATTTTTTAAAATTTTCAAAATTTTTAAAATTTTTTTCAAATTTTTGAAATATTTGAAATTTTTTGTAATTTTTAAAATTTGTCGAATTTTGAAGATTTTTTTTTATTTTTGATATTTTTTCAAATTTTTGAAATTTTTAAAATTTGTGAAATTCTGTAAATTTTTGAAATTTTTGAAATTTTTGAAATTTTTTTAAATTTATTCAAAATATTCAAATTAAATTTGTTTTGAAATTTTTGAAATTTTTGAAATTTTTGAAATTTTTGAAATGTTTGAAATTTTTGAAATTTTTGTAAGTTTTGAAAGTTTTGAAATTTTTGAAATTTTTTGTAAGTTTTGAAATCTTTGAAATTTTTGAAATTTTTGAAATGTTTCAAATTTTTCAAAATTGTTAAAATTTTTGTAATATTTGAAATTTTTTTAATTTTTCAAATCATTAAAATTTTTGAAAATTTTGCAATTTTTTTGAAATTTTTTCAAATTTTTGAAATTTTTAAAGATTTTTTTTATTTTTGTATTTTTTCAAATTTTTGAAATTTTTGAAATTTTTGAAATTTTTGAAATTTTTGAAATGTTTGAAATTTTGAAATTTTGTAAGTTTTGAAAGTTTTGAAATTTTGAAATTTTTGTAAGTTTTGAAATCTTTGAAATTTTTGAAATTTGTGAAATGTTTCAAATTTTTCAAAATTGTTAAAATTTTTAAAAGTTTTGTAAATATTTGAAATTTTTGTAATTTTTCAAATCATTAAATTTTTTTGAAAATTTTGCAATTTGTGAAATTTTTTCAAATTTGTGAAATTTTTAAAGATTTTTTTTTTTATTTTTGTTATTTTTTCAAATTTTTGAAATTTTTCAAATTTTTGAAAATTTTCAAAATTTTAAAATTTTTCAAATTTTTGAAATATTTGAAATTTTTTGAAATTTTTAAAATTTGTCGAATTTTGAAGATTTTTTTTTATTTTTGAAATTTTTTCAAATTTTTGAAATTTTTAAAATTTTTTAAATTTTTGAAATTTTTGAAATTTTTGAAATTTTTAAATTTTTGAAATTTTTGAAATTTTGAAATTTTGAAATTTTTGAAATTTTTGAAATTTTTAAATTTTTAAAATTTTTTGAAATTTTGAAATTTTTGAAATTTTTGAAATTTTTGAAATTTTTAAAATTTTCAAATTTTTCAAATTTTTCAAATTTTGAAATTTTTGAAATTTTTTCAAATTTTTGAAATTTTTAAAAATTTTTTGAATTTTTGTCAAATTTTTGAAATTTTTAAAATTTTAAAATTTTGAAATTTTTGAAATTTTTCAAATTTTTTTTAAATTTTTGAAATTTTTCAAATTTTTCAAATTTTTGAAATTTTTGAAATTTTTTAAATTTTTAAAATTTTTTGAAATTTTTGAAATTTTTGAAATTTTTGAAATTTTTGAAATTTTTAAAAATTTTTGAAATTTTTGAAATTTTTGAAATTTTTCAAAATTTTTAAAATTTTTGCAAATTTTTGTAATATTTGAAATTTTTCAAATTTTTGAAATTTTTAAATTTTTTAAGTTGTTATTAAAATATTTAAAATTTTTCAAATTTTCAATTTATTTTTGAAATTTTTAAAATTTTGAAATTTTTGAAATTTTGAAATTTTTGTAATTTTTGAAATTTTTGAAATTTTTGAAATTTTTGAAATTTTTAAAATTTTTGAAATTTTTGAAATTTTTGAAATGTTTCAAAATTTTTAAAATTTTTGCAAATTTTTAATATTTGAAATTTTTAAAATTTTTAAATTTTTTAAAATTTTTAAAAGTTTTTTAAAATTTTTTGAAATTTTTCAAATTTTTGAAATTTTTGAAATTTTTTGAAATTTTTGAAATTTTGAAATTTTTGAAATTTTTTGAAATTTTTGAATTTTTGAAATTTTTGAAATTTTTGAAATTTTTGAAATTTTGAAATTTTTGAAATTTTTGAAATTTTTGAAATTTTTGAAATTTTTGAAATTTTTGAAAATTTTTGAAATTTTTAAATTTTTTGAAATTTTAAAAATTTTTAAAAATTTTCAAAATTTTCAAATTTTTAAAATTTTTTGAAATTTTGAAATTTTTGAAATTTTTCAAATTTTTAAAATTTATGAAATTTTTGAAATTTTTGAAAGTTTTTGAAATTTTTGAAATTTTGAAAATTTTTGAAATTTTTGAAATTTTTTTTTGAAATTTTGAAATTTTTGAAATTTTTGAAATTTGTGAAATTTTCAAATTTTTCAAATTTTTAAAATTTTTTTTAAATTTTGAAATTTTTCAAATTTTTCAAATTTTAATAATTTTTTTAAATTTTTTAAATTTTTTTTTCAAATATTTTTGATTTTTCAAATTTTTGAAATTTTTGAAATTTTTGAAATTTTTGAAATTTTTGAAATTTTTGAAATTTTATTTTTGAAATTTTTGAAATTTTTGAAATTTTTTGAAATTTTGAAATTTTTGAAATTTTTGAAATTTTTGAAATTTTTGAAATTTTTTAAATTTTTGAAATTTTTGAAATTTTTGAAATTTTTGAAATTTTTGAAATTTTTTTAAAATTTTGAAATTTTTGTAATTTTTCAAATTTGTCAAATTTTTAAAGATTTTTAAATTTTAATTAGTTTTTAAAGATTTTTAAATTTTTGAATTTGTTTTGAAATTTTTGAAATTTTGTAAATTTTTGAAATTTTTGAAATTTTTGTAATATTTGAAATTTTTTCAAATTTTTAAAATTTTTGAAATGTTATTAAAATTTTTGAAATTTTTCAAATTTTTCAAATTTTTCATAATTTTGAAATTTTTAAAATTTTTGAAATTTTTTGAAATTTTTGAAATTTTTTGAAATTTTTGAAATTTTTGAAATGTTTCAAATTTTTCAAATAAACTAACTTTTTAAAATTTTTTAAGTTGTTATTAAAATATTTGAAATTTTTCAAATATTTCAATTTTTTCAAATTTTGAAATTTTTGAAATTTTTGAAATTTTTTGAAATTTTTGAAATTTTTGAAATTTTTGAAATTTTTGAAATTTTTGAAATTTTTGAAATTTTTGAAATTTTTGAAATTTTTCAAAATTTTGAAATTTTTAAAATTTTTTAAAATTTTTAAAATTTTTGTAATTTTTGAAATTTTTCAAATTTTTCAAATTTTTAAAATTTTTGAAATTTTTGAAATTTTTTCAAATTTGTCAAATTTTTAAAGATTTTTAAATTTTTGAATTTGTTTTGAAATTTTTGAAATGTTTGAAATTTTTTTAATTTTTAAAATTTATTCAAATTTTTCAATTAAACCAAATTTTTAAAATGTTATAACTTTTTTATTATTATTTAAATATTTGAAATTTATAAAATATTTGAAATTTTTAAAATTTTTGAAATTTTTGAAATTTTTGAAATTTTTGAAATTTTTTAAATTTTTTTCAAATTTGTCAAATTTTTAAAAATTTTTTGAAATTTTTTCAAATTTTTGAAATTTTTAAAATTTTTAAAATTTTTGAAATTTTTGAAATTTTTGAAATTTTTGAAATTTTTGAAATTTTTTCAAATTTTTCAAAATTTTTAAAATTTTTAAAATTTTTTCAAATTTTTGAAATTTTTGAAATTTTTTAAAATTTTTGAAATTTTTGAAATTTTGAAGATTTTTTAAATTTTTGAAATTTTTCAAATTTTTGAAATTTTTGAAATTTTTAAAATTTTGAATTGAAATTTTTGAAATTTTTGAAATTTTTGAAATTTTGAAATTTTTGAAATTTTTGAAATTTTTGAAATTTTTGAAATTTTTGAAATTTTTGAAATTTTTGAAATTTTTGAAATTTTTTGAAATTTTTTGAAATTTTTGAAATTTTTTGAAATTTTTGAAATTTTTTGAAATTTTTGAAATTTTTGAAATTTTTCAAATTTTTCAAATTTTTTGAAATTTTTGAAATTTTTGAAATTTTTGAAATTTTTCAAATTTTTCAAATTTTTAAATTTTTTCAAATTTTTCAAATTGAAATTTTTGAAATTTTTGAAATTTTAAAAATTTTTTCAAATTTTTGAAATTTTTAAAAATTTTTTGAAATTTTGTAAATTTTTTAAAATTTTTGAAATTTTTGAAAAATTTTAAAATTTTTAAAATTTTTGAAATTTTTGAAATTTTTAAAGATTTTTTTTTTGAATTTTTTGAAATTTTTGAAATTTTTGAAATTTTTGAAATTTTTCAAATTTTGAAATTTTTAAAATTTTTCAAATTTTTGAAATATTTGAAATTTTTCAAATTTTTCAAATTTTTAAAATTTTTTAAATTTTTTAAAATTTTTGAAATTTTTGAAATTTTTGAAATTTTTCAAATTTTTGAAATTTTTAAAATTTTTGAAATTTTTGAAATTTTTGAAATTTTTGAAATTTTTGAAATTTTTGAAATTTTTGAAATTTTTGTTGTTTTAAAATTTTTGAAATTTTTGAAATTTTGAAATTTTTAAAATTTTTGAAATTTTTGAAATTTTTGAAATTTTTGAAATTTTTCAAATTTTTGAAATTTTTGAAATTTTTTTTTGAAATTTTTGAAATTTTTGAAATTTTTGAAATTTTTTTCAAATTTTTAAAATTTTGAAAGTTTTTTTAAAATTTTGAAATTTTTCAAATTTTAAAATTTTAAATTTTTTAAAATTTTTGAAATTTTTGAAATTTTTGAAATTTTTTAAAATCTAATTTTTAAAATTTTTTAAAATTTTTGAAATTTTTGAAATTTTTCAAATTTTTCAAATTTTTTAAATTTTTGAAATTTTTAAAATTTTTGAAATTTTTGAAATTTTTGAAATTTTTGAAATTTTTGAAATTTTTAAAAATTTTTGAAATTTTTGAAATTTTTGAAATTTTTGAAATTTTTGAAATTTTTGAAATTTTTTGAAATTTTTGAAATTTTTAAATTTTTGAAATTTTTGAAATTTTTGAAATTTTTAAAATTTTTGAAATTTTTGAAATTTTTGAAATTTTGAAATTTTTAAATTTTTTGAAATTTTTAAAAATTTTTTTAAATTTTTTTGAAATTTTTGAAAATTTTTGAAATTTTTGAAATTTTTGAAATTTTTTGAAATTTTTGAAAGTTTTGAAATTTTTGAAATTTTTGAAATTTTTTTGAAATTTTTGAAATTTTTGAAATTTTTGAAATTTTTGAAATTTTTGAAATTTTTGAAATGTTTCAAATTTTTCAAAATTTTTAAAATTTTTGCAAATTTTTGTAATATTTGAAATTTTTCAAATTTTTCAAATAAACTAACTTTTTAAAATTTTTTAAGTTGTTATTAAAATATTCGAAATTTTTCAAATATTTTTCAATTTTTTCAAATTTTTGAAATTTTTGAAATTTTTGAAATTTTTTTTTGAAATTTTTGAAATTTTTGAAATTTTTGAAATTTTTGAAATTTTTGAAATTTTTGAAATTTTTGAAATTTTTGAAATTTTTGAAATTTTGAAATTTTTGAAATTTTTGAAATTTTTGAAATTTTTGAAATTTTTAAAATTTTTGAAATTTTTGAAATTTTTGAAATTTTTGAAATTTTTGAAATTTTTGAAATTTTTGAAATTTTTGAAATTTTTGAAATTTTTGAAATTTTTGAAATTTTTGAAAAATTTTTGAAATTTTTGAAATTTTTCAAATTTTGAAATTTTTAAAATTTTTAAATTTTTGAATTTGTTTTTAAAGATTTTTAAATTTTTGAATTTGTTTTGAAATTTTTGAAATTTTGTAATTTTTGAAATTTTTGAAATTTTTTGAAATTTTTGAAATTTTTGAAATTTTTGAAACTTTTTGAAATTTTTTAAGTTGTTATTAAAATTTTCGAAATTTTTCAAATATTTCAATTTTTTCATATTTTGAAATTTTTAAAATTTTTGAAATTTTTTTGAAATTTTTGAAATTTTTGAAATTTTTGAAATTTGTGAAATGTTTCAAATTTTTCAAATAAACTAACTTTTTAAAATTTTTTAAGTTGTTATTAAAATATTTGAAATTTTTT
>JAEIFI010000163.1:0-43612 GCA_018901815.1 Zaprionus lachaisei
TGATGTCCCTTTTGAAGACGCCTCTTGCTGTTTTCAACTCGACTACTCGAACGAAGCCATCCTTTCCAGGGACTGCATTGATTACACGTCCGATTGGCTAATGCAGAACTGGTCCTCCTCTCCTCTCTTATTAGCACCAGCATGCCTTCTTTAACATTAGCATATAATTTTTGCCATTTATGCCGTTCTTGGAGTTACTGTAAGTAGTCCGTTGACCACTGTGACCAGAACTGATGTTTGACCTTGGATACTGATGTCCATCTCTGTCCTAATGAAGTAGGTTGTTGTGATGGTTCATGGTCTACTTGCGCCGTCAATGGTTCTCCTATTATAAAATGGCCTGGCGTTAATGCAGTCATGTCGTTTGGATCATTCGACATCGGCACTAGTGGTCGAGAATTGAATATTGCTTCAATCTTGACTACTATTGTTTCCAATTCTTCATATGTTAGTTTAACAGATATGATATTCTTTAGTAGTAGTTGGTTGGCTGATTTAACTGCTGCTTCCCATAGTCCGCCGAAGTGAGGTGCTCCGTAGGTAGTTCAGCTTTTTAATATCGCTGATATCTTCCCTCGAATGGATTATTAGTGAGAAATTCTCATAGAACGTGTGACACTCCTTTGGATCTCTGCTAAATTGAGACAGAGTCGTTTTCGGAAGTTCCGGCCTGTCGTCCTCTCTACTGCGTACGTCGTGACATCGCAATCCATTTCTACTAGGTTCGACATATCAAAGGCATTATTTTCATAATCTACCTCTTTTTTTAGTGATACTTGCAATTTTGACCATAGAAGGTTTAATTTGTACTTTTGGTTTTGCAACGTAATCACATCGCTTCGATTAATGTCGGCTTTGACTACGGCCATGTGGCGCGTTAACATCTTATTTAGGTTGTCCGTGGTCTCTACCAAGGGAGCCGGGATAGGGGTGCTCCGTGGTACACTTGCTCTTGCCCCTAATGCTTTAGAGGTACTTGGCCTGGTATCCAGCACTTCCCTTTGTCCAGTTTCCTCTAGATGAAACGGTTCTTCGTCTATCGTAGATTCTCCGACCTTCATGTCCGAAGATACTTTCTTAATTGGTTTCGCAGCCCGAAAATCCAGAATTCTCCTTGAACGTGGCTCCGCATTAGCTTCAGTCCGCCATGTAGGGTTTCTTTATGTGCTTTACTTATTTGAAGCCATGAGTAGTGTGATTTTCCAAGTATAACTGGGTGTTTTGTGTCGTAAGGGAGCAATGAGTTTTGAAGCAGACCACCTACTCTTAGAACGCCATCTCCGTCCAAAAAGGGGTTGAGCGCAGTTTACTTCTTGCTTCAAGCGGTCTCTTCTTTTGAAGCAACAGAATTTCTCGACCAAAATCTAGCTGTTGCTGTAACTTGACAACGGCTGTTTTGGCCTTCTTGAATTCTTCAACGGAAAGGTAGGTTGACTGAGGTGCTTTTCCTCGTAGTTTAGCTATAAAGCGTAATACATACGCCATTACGCTATTAAGCTTGTCTACCGAAGAATACTTCCATAATAGCGGAGTAAGGCTGCTTTCCTCTTCTGTTATTGTTGTAACAGCAATGAGTTCCGGTACCTCGGGCTGAATCCATTGACTCGGTGGTTTTGCCAACCAGTGTGGTCCTTTCCAGTAGATGTCACATACTGCCAATTGCTTTTGAGATATTCCCCTTGAAGTTACGTCTGGTGGGTTCTCCTCTGACTGCACGTAGCTCCATTTTACGTTTGGCAGTTTTTTATTTATATCGTCAACTCGGGTTTTGACGAATTTGTCTTTGCTGTGTTTATTCTGAATCCAAGCCAGAGTAATTTGAGAGTCACTCCACGCTTGCGATTTTATCCGATCTCCCACTATGTCTTGTATTCTATATAGTAGCTTACTCAGGTGATGAGCGGCGGGGGATTTGGGGATGGTTTTTTTTTTATTTTTTATTGGATTTACCTTGCTTTTGCAGCCAGCAAGGTAATCTTAGCTCCAATTTTTGCATACACTACTGCTGCATATGCTTTTTTTCAAAGGCATCGCAAAACCCATGAATTTCTATGTCGTCCGCAGCTGAGCTTCCAGACCAACGAGGTATGCTTATATTTCCCAGACTTGGTAGCTCGCTAGCATATTCTTGCCATATCCGTGCAAGGATTGGGGTCCAACTCAGTGTCCCATGCAAGCGGCCATTTCCATAGCCCCTGAATATAACATTTCCCTTGAAGTCACTGGTGTAAGCCGAATGAATGATTGTAATCGAGCGATTTCTTGCGAAAAATCTAAACGTTTCCAAATCGTTTTTAATTTTTTTAGGCTCCGCTTTAAATTTCAAGCATTTACCTATCTCATGCAAAACCGACATTTCTTATTGATCCAAAAGGAGGTTGGCAAAACCGGAAATTTTTTTTTGCATTGACTCTATTGATATATGTAGTTGTTCAATAAAACCCAGCACATCTTGCAGAGACTGAATCTCTCTGGCCTTCTTTACGTGTTGTTCGTATAGTTGTAAGACCTTTGTAGAGAAACGTCGAATTAATATTTGGGCGAATACATCAAAATCTTGGCCGATTTGCTCTTTTATGATGCATATGTTTTCCCTCGCTGTATCCAGGAACATGCGGATACTGCCTTCATTATAATTCTTCAGCAGTTCCAAGTTCATCATCTGGTTGAAGCGATCGACAAATATTTTGCGCTTATTTGCATAGCGCTTGATCCCCCATGCCAAATTGTAATTGGCCGAGGACCCAACTAATAGGTGTCCAACGACTGATCTCGCTTCTCCCGTGAGGTAAGTCCGTAGGTAGTTCAGCTTTTTAATATCGCTGATATCTTCCCTCGAATGGATTATTAGTGAGAAATTCTCATAGAACGTGTGCCACTTCTTTGGATCTCCGCTAAATTGAGGCAGAGTCGTTTTCGGAAGTTCCGGCCTGTCGTCCTCTCTACTGCGTACGTCGTTTTTCCTATCGTAGGTGATACACACTGACATCGCAATCCATTTCTACTAGCTTCAACATATCAAAGGCATTATTTTCATAATCTGCCTCTTTGTGATACTTGTAATTTTGACCATAGAAGGTTTAATTTGTACTTTTGGTTTTGCAACGTAATCACATCGCTTCGCTTAATGTAGGCTTTGACTACGGCCATGTGTCGCGTTAACATCTTATTTAGGTTGTCCGTGGTCTCTACCAAGGGAGCCGGGATAGGGGTGCTCCGTGGTACACTTGCTCTTGCCCCTAACCCTTTAGAGGTACTTGGTCTGGTATCCAGCACTTCCCTTTGTCCAGTTTCCTCTAGATGAAACGGTTCTTCGCCTATCATAGCTTCTTCGATCTTCATGTCCGAATCCAAGTAACTACGGACTTCAGCCATTGTGGACTCATAAATCTTCTCGTTGAAGTATTGATGATCGACCGGCCCAATCCTTACCAGCGACGTGTGGTTGCTCTTGAATTTAGCGCTTAATTCCTTCACGATCGATGAGTTTCCTCTCTCCGCTAGTTGCTCCTGGATTTTTTGTCGCACTTCAGTTTGCTTTTTTAGCAGTGCCAACGTTTGTTCGGACATAATTCTGATTTGTTTTTAGGACATGGATTTTAAAAAAATTCATGGTATTGTGTGTGTGGGACGGAGTGTGCGTAACAGGGAGAGGAACTATTGTGTTTGTCGGAACGGAATTGGGCGTAACAGGCAGAAGGAGGCACTCCGACCCCATAAACTGAATCAGTATCAGTAGCCGAGTCAATTGATACCAATGTCTGTCTGTCCGTCTGTCTGTCTGTATGAACACCTGGATCTCAGAAAGTATAAGAGCTAGAGTCATCAAATTTTGCGACAACATACGTATATATTGCAGTGTCTCAAAGTTTTTTTTAAAATTTGGACACGCCCCTTCCCGCCCCCGTAAATCAGTAATAACTATTTAAAACTACAAACTACAATATTAGCTCAACAACCAAAGTTGTATTTCATTTTACATTGACAAATACTTTGCCACGGGCGTTGTGTGAAAATTTCATTTAAATCGGACTATTGATAAGTGAGATATGATACGAATTAAACTCACTTTGAACATACATTTATACTTAAGCAGACCTAATTTACGCAAGCATACCAAAGTTCAAATCTAGCGTCAGACACACAGCATTTTAAACTTTTTATTTGCATTGTATGGTAACAAAATTGGTTGACAATGCAGCTTGGCCGATAAGCTAAGGAGTGAGTCAATGGCCGAGTGGTTAGAGTGGCGGTCGGCTGTGAGAGAGTGCGTGTGGTTCAACTCCCGGTTGAGGCGGGTGCGAATTTTCATTTATTAATAATTACTTATTATTTTATTTTATTTTTTTAATTTATTTTATTCTAATAATATTCGGGCGGCGATTCCATACCGCGTCAGACACACAGCATTTTAAACTTTTTATTTGCATTGTATGGTAACAAAATTGGTTGACAATGCAGCTTGCCGATGGGTCAAGCAGTGAGGCAATGGCCGAGTGGTTAGAGTGGCGGACGCCTGTGAGAGAGTGCGTGTGGTTCAACTCCCGGTTGAGGCGGGTGCGAATTTTCATTTATTAATTATTTATTATATTATTTTATTTTTTTTATTTATTTTATTCTAATAATATTCGGGCGGCGATTCCATACCGTTAAAATTTTTATTACGGTATAATATGATAATCCATGGCCTTATACAGTCAGCACCTGACTGTAGCGTTAGTATTTTTTATTTTAACTTTTGGATTAACTTGGCTAACCGATGGAGGTATTTTTTGTTTGATCGCCTGGTTGATCTAGCTGTGCCTCGACTCACAACTTGTTGATGTTAGCCAAGAATACAAAAGAATACAAAACAGAATTTTCACTAGATTTTTACTTGATACACCCGCGGACGGGTCGAAAGACCAAAAATGTTAAGAAAAGACACTTCTAAACACTTGTACGAGTTTATTTCAACTGTTGGTATATAAGATTGTACGTCTCTACACTTTGTGAGTTTATTCAGAACTGATCTTAAAATCTAATGCGGTGTAGTAAGAAACCGCGGTGGTGGTTATTTCTCTTACATATCTATTTATATATGCTGCACTTGAAAGACGCAGCGTGGGATAATTATTATTTAACACAAATACAAGATAGTTGCGATCCCTTCTCTTATCGTAAACATGTGTGTACGTGAAGTCGTAAAATGTTTAGTCCCTGTCATAAAACGATAGATAAGGGATCGCTGCATGCGACAACATCCTGTACCTGCTAGCACTAGCAATGTACAGCGGTACATGCTGGTGCCTGAACAAAGATGTTGTGTTTTCTTAAATATAATTCGTTTTTTGCGTGGGTGAGTTGGAGTTTGTTCTTTGTTTCTCTTATACGTTTTATAACCAGTAGCTGGTTTTTTAAAAAAAGTTGGTATTAATTAAATAACTATTGTGATCTTTTTGATTATTTTATCTTTTTATATGAATTTCCGTGTTCACTTAAGTCTATTTGTGTTTTTAGATGATTGTAAGTTTAAAAAAAATCGTGGTCTATTGTGTTTGTTGGAACGGAAATGTGCGTAACAGGCAGAAGGAGGCAAATCCGCTCCATAAACTATATACATATATTCTGAATCAGTATCAACAGCCGAGTCAATTGAGCCATGTCTGTCTGTCCGCCTGTCTGTCTGTATGAACACCTGGATATCAAAAACGATAAGAGTTAATGTCATCAAATTTTGTGAAAACATATATATACGTTATTGCAGTATCTCAAATTTTTTTTTTTAAAATAATAACTATTTAAAAGCAACAATATTAACTCAATAACCAATGTTGTATATCTTACATGACAAATAACTTGCCACGGGCGTTATGTGAACATTTAAAGTAAGTGAGATATGACAGGAATTAAACTCACGGTAATTATTAAATATGTGCGCTCAGCAGCGTTTTTTTTAAATTATATACATATGTTTAAAGTGAGTTTGGTAATTATTAAATATGTGCCCTCAGCAGCGATTTTTTTACAGGTAGGGCTATATTTATGATGAATTTAGGTGAATAACAGAAGTCTCGGACTCTTCTAGTTTTTTTTAGGCCATGGATTTTAAAAAAATTCATGGTCTATTGTGTTTGTCGGAACGGAATTGTGCGTAACAGGTAGAAGGAGGCATCTCCGACCCCATAAACTATATATATTCTGAATCAGTATCAGTAGCCGAGTCGATTGAGCCATGTCTGTCTGTCCGTCTGTCTGTCTGTATGAACACCTAGATCTCAGAAAGTATAAGAGCTAGAGTCATCAAATTTTGCGACAACATACGTATATATTGAAGTGTCTTAAAGTTTTTTTTAACTTTTGGACACGCCTCTTCCCGCCTCCGTAAATCAGTAATATGGTAACTATTTAAAAACTACAATATTAGCTCAACAACCAAAGTTGTATGTATTGCATGACAAATACTTTGCCGCGGACTATTAATAAGTGAGATTTTATACGAATTAAACTCACTTTGAACATTTATGTATGTATACTTAAGTAGACCTAATTTACGCAAGCATACCAAAGTTCAAATCTAGCGTCAGACACACAGCATTTTAAACTTTTTATTTGCATTGTATGGTAACAAAATTGGTTGACAATGCAGCTTGCCGATAGGCCAAGGAGTGAGTCAATGGCCGAGTGGTTAGAGTGGCGGTCGGCTGTGAGAGAGTGCGTGTGTTCAACTCTAGGTTGAGGCGGGTGCGAATTTTCATTTATTAATTATTTATTATTTTATTTTATTTTTTTATTTATTTTATTCTAATAATATTCGGGCGGCGATTCCATACCGTTAAAATTTTTATTACGGTATAATATGATAATCCATGGCCTTATACAGTCAGCACCTGACTGTAGTGTTATTATTTTTAATATAAGTAATTCAAATTGTATTCCAAAGTTAGTTCAGGGAAAGAAAGCGCTGTGTAGTTTTAGCAATGCCGACCACGTATCCAAAACAGAAGAAGTCGACGACGGAATCATCCTACTAAACGACTACGATGGAAACGTTACCTGGAACAACAACCTTGTCCAGCTAACAAACGACTCGATGATTCGATAATCAGCAACGGTTCAGCAACTTGGAACTTACAGTCTTGACCCCTGGAGCTCCTTGTGCAGTTTACGGCTGAAGAAATAGAAAGACTTAAGGTCCTATCACTTGAAGCACTGGAAGCATTGCACATAAATAACACTGGACAGCTGATGCACATAAGAACCTATTCAACGGTCAACAGCATAACTTTGCTGACGCTCTTTGGCATTGCGCTCATTCTCATCCTGGGCTTGCACACCTATAGTCAAAGGCATAACCTTGCAACTGGAATGGAAACAAAAGTCACAGCGATCCTCGCACCATCAACCTGCGAACAATCTTCGACCGAGGCACAATATCAGTTACCTCAGTTCAACAACATTCCCAACTTCTAGAGACCGCTTGAGGACAAGCATAAATTAAAGGGGGAAGAGTTAACAACTAAAATGTTACAATCTAGAATAATGAACTCCAGTACGCAAGTTCCAATCTGCAAGCTCAGCGTCTGCATAATTTCCTGCACGCGCCGAGCTGCCAAGCTGAATTCTAAGAATCTGTTTGGCAACCGCTTCCGCTCCCACCAATGCATATGATTCCAAGAATACTGCAACAATTCGACCAACAAGACATCAGCCGATGTCGTGGCCTATTGGAAGCATTGAAGTCGACGTCGATCCTCTGCCACCAAGGGCAGTGCAGCTCGCAGCCAAGACTCATAGCTTGTTAGGGACAGCTTAGGGTAATCAGTTGTAAATTGGATTTAGACAAATAAAGTCATTGTTCTTAATTGAACTCTACAATCTTTTATTTTTTTACTTTGCAAGCTGCAAGTAATTAACTGGCGTCCGAGTAGGGACCGGTACGCGTACGATACAGCAAAACGTCTTGTAAGTTCGCGGCTGGCAATTACATTTGCCGCAATCCGGATCGTCGGAGGGAGGAGCCACATCATATAAGTTACCCATAGTACTGTAAGATTACACAAATCCATTATCAAGAAAACTAACACTAAACTAAAAACACAAATAGACTCTTAAGAAAACACGGATATTTACATAAAAAACCGTAAAACGATAAATCAAACAAAAAGATCACACAAGTGATATAACCGATTCCAACTTTACGATTCCCAAGGGACCCTCTAAAGTAAAAGGAAAAAACCAGCCTCTGGTTATAAAACAAACAAGCAATAAACTCGAACACACACACACACAAAAACAATTTATCTCTAAGAAAACACTAACACTAAAACTAACTGCATTCAAACAAAATAAGTTCATATTTGCTCCCTTGACTTATCTAAAACTCGACCCATTCTTAATCCAGATTCTCTTAGCGTTTTATGGCTAACGTGAATAATCTTATCAGACCCTCAATACTAAGTGCAGAAGCTTGTTGACAAAGAATTAGACGTCAGGAGGAACAAGAACTTAATAGAAATATGATTGAAAACATAGGCAGAGCAGCATTAGCAGCAACAGTGAGTGAAATCCTAGCACAACAATTGCCAGGTTTGTTGAGACGTCACAATTCTTCAGAAGAATTTGCAAACGTAACAGACCAGGTAATTGCCCCAGAGCATGCAGGGAACTTAGGACACTTAGACAGAGTGCCGGATATAGTAAAAACTATCCGAGACTTCTCAGGTGACGTACGTGATCGTATCTTAGACGCGTACAGTGCTTACCAGGGTACCCCAAAATACTATGGTATCTTACATAGCATACGTAATAAGATTGTAGGACACGCTAACATGGCACTAGAATCCTACAATACCCCATTGAACTGGTTAGCGATTTCAAAGTGTCTGACTCTTCATTACGCGGACAAACGTGACATTAACACATTAGAATATCAAATGACGATGCTTATACAGGGTGTTAACCAATCAGTGGAAGAATTCCACCAAACGGTTTATAAACACCTATCACTAATCCTAAACAAGATCGGTTGTATGGGGTTAGGAAGAGAAGCAGAATTGTTAATGACCAAGATGTACAGAGATAAGGCTCTAGACACCTTCGTACGAGGATTACAAGGCGACTTGCCTCGGCTACTGGGAATCAAAGAACCAGTAGACTTACCCTCAGCATTACACCTTTGCCTCAAGTTAGAAAACCAGAACTTCAGGGCAAGACATGCTACAAACATGGGACAGACAAGGAACCAGACTGCAAAACCTTCACCTGCTCCTCGCAGCACTTCCTTCATATATAGACAACCACCAATTCCACCTCCAAGAACTCAATATTACCAAATCGGACAACAACCACCGACTGCTTTACACCGACAAAATTCAAATAACTTCGGTTACCAGCTTGCACAGCCAGTAGCTGCACCTCGACCTTTTCAGAATAGGCAATTCCCGCCATAACTGTTAGCGCCACCTAGGCCACAGGCCCCAAAACCACTGCCGCGTCCATATCCTATGGATGTGGATCCCAGTCTTCAGACCAAAATGGTAAATTACACGAACCAGGAAAAAGACCACCTGGTGCAATACCATATGGGATGAAGCGACAAAGAAACTTTAATATACAGACCACAACGGAAGAAAACAAAACGCAACCCACTGAGACTCCATTGACAATGACGGACTATGAACAAGCTATGGCGGAGTACGAGGACTACAACAACCTTGACGACAACTTGGACGACTACGTAGACGAAGCCGACGCTGATAATAACACGTACGATTACTACGATGACGCAGCATTGAATTTTGTAGAATAAAGAATTCCTCTCTTCCATATTTCGTATGCAAGATGAGGAATGGAAAATTTATTAAAATACTTATAGACACCGGTTCAAACAGCAACTACATCCAACCTAAATTCGTCAATAACCCTATTCAAAACAAAGCACCTTTCAATGCTGTCTCAGTAGGCGGCAGCACAGTAGTTACGCACCATAAGGTAGCGAACCTTTTTAACATTCCAGACGTTAAAGTAAAGTTTTTCCTGTTGCCCACATTGAAATCTTTCGATGCTATTTTGGGCAGCGATAGTTTAAAAGAATAAGGGGCAAAGATAAAAATAAGCAAAAATAGAATGACACTAAAAAACGGTATTTCAATCCCCATCAATGAAAAAACATTCGAAGCAGTCAACACAATTATTCCGAGAACATCCCACTTGTCCGACACACAAAACGCCAAGCTAAGCGAATTACTCAAGTCATTACTCAAATGTGAAGGCAACGATCCGAACCTCGTCCGATACTCCGGTTTACTCAAAATTCTATCAGTATCCAATGACACTGAAAGATGAGGTAAACAAACAGATAAAAGAACTTTTAGGAGATAGTATAATTCGACCTTCTAGGTCCTCGTACAATTCACCAGTGTGGATTGTACCTAAAAAAGGCAGACTCTGCAGGCGAAAAAAAATATCGAATGGTTATTGACTATCGTAAACTTAATAAAATAACCATTGCAGATAAATACCCGCTCTCAATCTTCCAACGTGCATTAGATGACATACTTCGAGAACATATTGGAAAAATATGTTTTATTTACATAGACGATATCATCATATTTAGCAAATATGATTATACACATATTGAGAACTTGGCTAAAATTTTTCAAACTTTACAGAACGCTAACATGAAATGTCAGCTGGACAAATGTGAGTTCATGAAAAACAAAGTCAAATTCCTTGGATTGGTTTTCTCCGATAGGGGAATAGAAACAAACCCGAGTAAGGTGGCAGCGATAGCAAATTATCCCTGTCCTAAAACTTTGAGAGATCTAAGATCTTTCCAAGGGCTTTCCGACTACTATAGAAGGTTTATACAAAATTATGCCAAATTGGCAAAGCCCCTAACTTCACTTTTAAGAGGGGAAGATGGACACGTGTCCAAAAGAATGTCATCAACAAAAATTCATTTCATTAGACAATGAAGCTCTAGAGTTTTTCAAGAAACTTAAAAGTAACTTAGTTTCAAAGGAAATAATTCCCCGTTACCCAGATTTCAAGAAGGAGTTCCATTTAACTACTGATGCTTCAAATTTCGCGATCGGAGCAGTTCTATCGCAAGACAACCAGCCTATATCATTTCTCTCTAGAACACTTTCCACTTTCCAAATTTGGGCACTCAAGGCCCTCAAAAATTACCTGTACGGTAAAGCAAAGGTTAAGATCTTTACAGATCATCAACCTGTAACACATTCTCTGAGTAGCTGGAATGGAAATGCCAGAATCAAGAGATGAAAGGCATATCTAGAGGAGTATGATTATGAAATATTCTATAAACCGGGAATGGAAAATATCATTGCAGACGCGCTCTCAAGAATACATTTAGAGCAAATTAACTCCGTTGCATCTTCACAACATAGCGCCGAAAGTTCTAGCCATGACTTAATCGTCAGCGTCAAAGCCCCAATAAATGTTTTCAAAAATCAAATATTCTTTTACAAATCAGACAAATATAACTACAGGTTCACCATCCCATTTTCTACCTTCCATAGAGATGAAATATACCGACTCGACTACACTACGGACGATATAATAACAGACTTAAAAAAATATCTCAACCCTTCCGTAATTAACGGTATTCACACAACTGAAAATATAATGGGAAAAATACAGACAATTTACCGAAGTCACTTCAAAGGAATCAAAACTCGATTCACCCAGTCCAGGGTAGAAGACTTGACAGACGAAACTGAACAGGAAGAAAGAATTCTTGAAATCCATAGGAGAGCACATCGAAACGCTCTAGGAAATCAAAAGCAACTATCAGAAACCCATTATTTCCCTAAAATGAAGCAAAAAATTATACATTTAGTCAAGCAATGTAAAGTTTGCAAAGAGGCTAAATATGACAGACACCCCCCCTACTCACTACACTCCTACTCCAGAATACCCCGGTCACATATTGCACATTGACATCTACTCTACCGAACGACACTTAGTACTCACTGCAATAGACAAGTTTTCCAAATTAGCGCAAGCGCGAATTATAAACTCAAAAGCGATAGAGGACATCAGAACCCCTTTGCGCGACATTATATTCTATTTCGGAGTCCCTAAGCATATCGTTATGGACAACGAAAAAGCTTTAAATTCCCAATCAATTAAGTTCATGCTGGAACAGCTACAGATAGAAGTTTATACTGCCCCACCATACAAAAGTACTGTTAACGGCCAGATAGAACGGTTCCACTCAACACATTCAGAAATAATGAGATGCCTCAAGAAAGAGGGGACAGAGAGGAATTTCAAGGAACTTTTAGAAAGGGCAGTTTACGAGTACAATTACAGTTTTCATTCCGTTACAAAGAAACGACCACTAGAAGTATTCTTCGGCAGGAGAGTGACAACAGACCCAGACCAATACGAAACGGCCAGACAAGATAACATTGAGAGACTTGAAAGTAAACAGAAAACGGACCGGAGAAACCATAAGAAGAACAAAAAGGAAATACGTAATTATCAGCCTGGAGAAGAAATATTCGTAAGAATAAACACTAGATTAGGTTCCAACCTTTCCCCAAGATATAGGAAAGAAACAGTTAAAGAAAACAAGCACACAACAATAATAACAGTATCGGGAAAAACAGAACATAAAAGCCATATCAAAATCCAAAATTTTTCAGGATATTACTATGGATTACGAACGATGTTGGTGGAACGATGAACCTTACGAACTATACGAACGCACAGATACTGACAATAACCAAGGGGATCGGAAAGTTACAAGCCTCAATGACCAAACTAATACACCTCATTAACCTCGCACAAATCCAAACCGCTTTAGACATTTTACATAAACATACGGAAAAAAGCATTAGCTTGCACAATCAGATTAGACTTCTAAAA
Source organism: Zaprionus lachaisei (assembly GCA_018901815.1). Taxonomy (NCBI): domain Eukaryota; kingdom Metazoa; phylum Arthropoda; class Insecta; order Diptera; family Drosophilidae; genus Zaprionus; species Zaprionus lachaisei. Next base: position 12,880 of record JAEIFI010000163.1, read on the forward strand.
GCATAAATTATTAACATAAGATATGCCATTCAGTGGGCACGAATAAATGTAGTTAACACACGCGTATTGAATGAAGATGAGTTAATTGAAATCGAGAAAATTTTTAAAAGAAATAACATGCCACCCCTGTCAATGGAAGAAATAATAGAGTTTTCCGATGTCTCAATTTTACACAATAAAACAACACTTTTGTATATTGTAAAAATTCCAAATTTAGAAGAAATACAATACCAAGACATTATCATAAAGTCCATAGTAAAAAACAATTCAATTATACACTTAAACTTTCAAGAAATCTTTGTTTTCAAAAATCTCATCTATGGCATTCCCCAAACTTGTAAAACAATAGAATATATTAAAATATGCGATAAGAAAAACATTGTTAGGCCATGGATTTTAAAAAAATTCATGGTCTATTGTGTTTGTCGGAACAGAATTGTGCGTAACAGGCAGAAGGAGGCATCTCCGACCCCATAAACTATATATATTCTGAATCAGTATCAGTAGCCGAGTCGATTGAGCCATGTCTATCTGTCCGTCTGTCTGTCTGTATGAACACCTAGATCTCAGAAAGTATAAGAGCTAGAGTCATCAAATTTTGCGACAACATACGTATATATTGAAGTGTCTTAAAGTTTTTTTAACTTTTGGACACGCCTCTTCCCGCCTCCGTAAATCAGTAATATGGTAACTATTTAAAAACTACAATATTAGCTCAACAACCAAAGTTGTATGTATTGCATGACAAATACTTTGCCGCGGACTATTAATAAGTGAGATTTTATACGAATTAAACTCACTTTGAACATATATGTATGTATACTTAAGTAGACCTAATTTACGCAAGCATACCGAAGTTCAAATCTAGCGTCAGACACACAGCATTTTAAACTTTTTATTTGCATTGTATGGTAACAAAATTGGTTGACAATGCAGCTTGCCGATAGGCCAAGGAGTGAGTCAATGGCCGAGTGGTTAGAGTGGCGGTCGGCTGTGAGAGAGTGCGTGTGTTCAACTCTAGGTTGAGGCGGGTGCGAATTTTCATTTCTTAATTATTTATTATTTTATTTTATTTTTTTTATTTATTTTATTCTAATAATATTCGGGCGGCGATTCCATACCGTTAAAATTTTTATTACGGTATAATATGATAATCCATGGCCTTATACAGTCAGCACCTGACTGTAGTGTTATTATTTTTAATATAAGTAATTCAAATTGTATTCCAAAGTTAGTTCAGGGAAAGAAAGCGCTGTGTAGTTTTAGCAATGCCGACCACGTATCCAAAACAGAAGAAGTCGACGACGGAATCATCCTACTAAACGACTACGATGGAAACGTTACCTGGAACAACAACCTTGTCCAGCTAACAAACGACTCGATGATTCGATAATCAGCAACGATTCAGCAACTTGGAACCTACAGTCTTGACCCCTGGAGCTCCTTGTGCAGTTTACGGCTGAAGAAATAGAAAGACTTAATAGGACCTTAAGTCTTTCTATTTCACTTGAAGCACTGGAAGCATTGCACATAAATAACACTGGACAGCTGATGCACATAAGAACCTATTCAACGGTCAACAGCATAACTTTGCTGACGCTCTTTGGCATTGCTCTCATTCTCATCCTGGGCTTGCACACCTATAGTCAAAGGCAGAAGAGCATAACCTTGCAACTGGAATGGAAACAAAAGTCACAGCGATCCTCGCACCATCAACCTGCGAGCAATCTTCGACCGAGGCACAATATCAGTTACCTCAGTTCAACAACATTCCCAACTTCTAGAGACCGCTTGAGGACAAGCATAAATTAAAGGGGGAAGAGTTAACAACTAAAATGTTACAATCTAGAATAATGAACTCCAGTACGCAAGTTCCAATCTGCAAGCTCAGCGTCTGCATAATTTCCTGCACGCGCCGAGCTGCCAAGCTGAATTCTAAGAATCTGTTTGGCAAAAGCTTCCACTCCCACCAATGCATATGATTCCAAGAATACTGCAACAATTCGACCAACAAGACATCAGCCGATGTCGTGGCCTATTGGAAGCATTGAAGTCGACGTCGATCCTCTGCCACCAAGGGCAGCGCAGCTCGCAGCCAAGACTCACAGCTTGTTAGGGACAGCTTAGGGTAATCAGTTGTAAATTGGATTTAGACAAATAAAGTCATTGTTCTTAATTGAACTCTAAAATCTAATTTTTTTACTTTGCAACCTGCAAGTAATTAACTTGTATATACCTATTGCCCTCTCCCTCAGTTTAATGCTTACGACACTTGTCTATTCGCTTCTGCATTTCTGTTAATTCCAATTGCGCCTGTCGTTCGAACACCGTATAAAATTTATTTCCGCCAAATTTTTAGGAAATGGATTTTAAAAAAATTCATGGTCTATTGTGTTTGTCGGAACGGAATTGTGCGTAACAGGCAGAAGGAGGTGTTAAGAAAAGACACTTCTAAACACTTGTACGAGTTTATTTCAACTGTTGGTATATAAGATTGTACGTCTCTACACTTTGTGAGTTTATTTAGAACTGATCTTAAAATCTAATGCGGTGTTGTAAGAAACCGCGGTGGTGGTTATTTCTCTTACATATCTATTTATACAATATCTACTTATCAATGCTGCGTGTGTAAGACGCAGCACTGCTGAATTCTATTAGGTATACATAGGATTGTTTGCGATCCTTTCTTACTAATCGTAAACATGTGTGTACGTGAGGTCATAAAATATTGTGGCCGGTCGTAAACACAGATAAGGGATCGCTGCATGAGACAATATCCTTTATACCTGATAGTCTTGCCGATAGCACAGCAGTGTAGTGCAGTACAGTGTCGTACTGAACAGTGCAGTACTAGTACATGTTCATGCTAGTGCTTGAATATTCTGCGGGGGGCCAGAAAACTCCATACCCATGGGCACGGTTGTGCGTGAACATTCTGCGGAGGTCCAGGAAACCCCACCACCAGTAATTCGACTGAATTATGCAAACGCTCGTCCTTGTACACGAAGAGATAATTTTTATTGTCCAGTGTTTGGCTCCTCTTCTGACCATTGCCTCCAGTTCTAGTCCCGTCCTTTTGAAAGAAGCATTTCTTCTTAGAGCGGCTGAGGGTTTGACGGCGTTCCTTGTGACGACGATGAGCTAGACGCTTCTGACGATTCTTGGTTATGGGAATTCTAACCTTCGACTTTTCCCCATTGAACGAAGTACGTTTCTTTATTAGTTCGTCAACTTTTTCCTTGACATCGGAATACATGTATTTTGAACGATTCTGCTGTCTGCTAGAATCGTTGCGATGTTTTATTGCAATTTTGTAGCTTTGCAATAGTTGTTGTGGTTCGATAGTTCTTGTGGACTCCTTGTTGTACCACACTTTATGTTTGTGCTGCAGCACCTCGATTTTGAGTTGCACTTTCTCGCTTTTGCCTTTCGCGATTGTTTCTGCATCGAGTAGCAGATTTTCAAGATGTTTTCCCGGCATCTTAGCTGTCGATTCAGCTTCCTGAATATCCAGATCGAACTGCTCAAAATGAATATTGGCCAACTCAATGTTGAAATTCTCTTGCTGAACGGAAAATTGTTCCAGGGTCTGAGAGTTGCCTAAGAAGTCCAGATTGGTCACCGTAGCTGTCTCTTTGGTGCTATAAGCTGCACTCTGTAGACTATTGGTGCGATCCTGATCTGGTTCTGTAGCGCATATATTAAACCCGACGCTGCTCAGCGCGGTGCCAACTTCGTAGACGCCCAAAGTGTCGACATATTTGGGGTCCTGGGTTTGGGTACCACTCTCACATTCCTGCTGCTCCCGCATACGCCGTGCTTCTTGAGTGAAGGTCTTTAAAGTGGACTCTTCTACGCGCATCAGCGACTGGGTGAGGTGCGTCTTGAGTTTACCCTTCTGTGTCTGGCTGAGGTCCTCCTGGAGAGTGCCCATCTGTGTCTGGGCGAAGTTCTCTTCCAGTTTGCCCATCTGCTTCTGGGCTTGTGCATCCCTCCCTTGAGTCGTCGGTGTGGCATGAATACACAGCTCCAATTCTGAACGTTGTGGTCCATATAACCACGATTCTCCCATTTGGGGGCTTGCCGGCGGGAAACGGTTGCTCCTTGTATTTTGCACTTCGAGTCCAGATACTCGATTGCTTTTATGTTTGAGCTTCTCAATTTGCTCCATGCTCATTTTGCTCGTATCGGCTGAGCTAGTTTGCAAGAACTTAGGGATACTGCCTTCACAATGGTTCTTCAGCAGTTCCTCTTCTGTTTGTGAGTTTTTGTTGCCTGTATTGGCTGACCTAGTGACCAACGACTTATGGATACTGCCTTCACAATGGTCCTTCAGCAGTCTCTCTTCTGTTCGTTGGTTTTGGTTCCCTGTATTTGCTGAGTTAGTGACCAACGACTTATGGAAACTGCCTTCACAATGGTCCTTCAGCAGTCCCTCTTCTGTTCGTTGAATCCGGTTTAGTATTATATCTATTAATCCTAATAGAATCTCGACATCACATTCCAGGGTTACAAAGATTTTGAAACTGTAGGCATATTTCCCATAAGTTGCCTCTATCACACTCAGCGATATTTGTACTTGTGACCACAGGAAATTCAACGTATTCCTGTCGCCCCGCAATTTCTTACAATCGCTATCGTAAACGTTGGCGTTCACAGTATCTATGTATCGCCTTAGATCTGCAGCTTCGGTGTATGCCAAATCATATAGTGTTACATAACCCGGATATACTTCAAGTCCTTTAGAAGCACCTGGTTTAGCGTGCAGCACTTGTTTGCCAGTGTCCACGAGTGGCATCGGCTGTTCGTCTTCCTTGGCTTGCTTCATCTCCGAATACAAGTATGTTCGGTCGATGGCCATAGTGATCGACGACTGGTTCAACACGGAGGACATCAAAATGTTCTATCCGGCTCGAAGGACCAAAAATGTTAAGAAAAGACACTTCTAAACACTTGTACGTGTTTATTTCAACTGTTGGTGTAGAAGATGTAGGGGTATAATATATATTCCTCCCCTGAGTAAAACGCAAACGCACAACTCAGTTTATCCCTTTTATTTCTTCGCACTTGACGTTATTAGCGTACGCCTTTGACTGACTCCCTCTCCGTTTGCGATCGGCCTCTTCGCATGTTGCTAGAGAGCCGATGTTGCGAAACAAACAGATTACCACCCGAAAGTGAACGACAACTTAAGCATAATGTTTATGTACAATGTTGATATAACAAACTTATATACTATGTTGTTGATATAACAAACTTATATACAATGTGTATGCATATTATCTACATACCCTAGCCTACTACAAAGATTGTACGGCTCTACACTTTGTGAGTATATTTAGAACTGATCTTAAAATCTAATGCGGTGTTGTAAGAAACCGCGGTGGTGGTTATTTCTCTTACATATCTATTTATACAATATCTACTTATCAATGCTGCGTGTGTAAGACGCAGCACTACTGAAGTCTATTAGGTATACATAGGATTGTTTGCGATCCTTTCTTACTAATCGTAAACATGTGTGTACGTGAGGTCATAAAATATTGTGGCCGGTCGTAAACACAGATAAGGGATCGCTGCATGAGACAATATCCTTGATACCTGGTACCTGAGGCAATGACCGAGTGGATAGAGTGGCGGACGGCTGTGAGAGAGTGTGTGTGTTCAACTCCCGGTTGAGGCGGGTGCGAATTTTCATTTAATAATTATTTATTATTTTTTTCTAATAATATTCGGGCGGCGATTCCAAACCGTTAAAATTTTTATTACGGTATAATATGATAAGGCCTTATACAGTCAGCACCTGACTGTAGCGTTAGTATTTTTAATATTAATCCAAATAAAGCGCAATTTTTATTGCGAGTTTTTATAAATATCCGAAAATAAATAAGTTATCTATGACTGCACATTGCAGAAATTACTTAATTTGGGGAACATTGCAGTTGCGCAGAACATCTCAAGTCGACTCGTAGGTCACCAAAATTTAACTTTTTAAGAACAACTAGCCCCATTACATTTGCAGTAGCCTCTCCTTGGTGTTCCCTGGATACTGATTATTTTTGATAATCGGAGGAAAATTTTAGTGGCAGTTCTATTTTGATATTTACAAACTTTTTTTACGGTATACTATGATAATTCATGGCCTTATACAGTCAGCACATGACTGTAGCATTCGACTGGTTTCATATTGGTTTGTGTAATCTTACAGTACCATAGATATCTTAGATGACGTGGCTCTTCCCTCCGACGATCCGGATTTCATCCTTATTGTTCCACGACAGCTGGGGATCCTGAGATGCGTACAGGGTTGAGGAGTGGTCTGTGGCCCTGACTTCAGTCCTTGGAGTCCACCGATGTGCAAATGAACAGGTTATGAGCAAATGAACAAGTTAAGTTAAATACATATTTCACATATTTTAACACATTTTAATTTGTTTACAGGTACAAACTACTCTACGGGGGACAAATACACCACAACAACAGCCATGGGTGACAGCAAAGTGATGCTCCTGCTGAGGAGTTTCGGAGCATCACCCAAGTCGTCCAGCCCGTTCCTGGCCAACTTAGGCCACCCCATCTCCCCTAGGAAAGGCAAATTAGCACTTCATTTATATGTTATTATGTTTATTTGTAATCTCCTTATCCTTTTCCTACCATCCTTTCATACCCATGCGGACCTAACATTCAAAAACAAAACTAACGCAAACTTATTACTATGACAACTTAAATGTAAAGAATTATATCTAGAAAAATTATAACTAATTGGACATGTTTATTCTTTTCAGCTCACGCGATTGTGACGATGCAGGAAAATATATGGCCTGCAGGCAAAGATGTGGCCTACAGGCTGCCGAAACGGACGGCTGCTAGTAGCAGGGCAGAATTGCTGCGGCTGCTGATATTTGCAGCGGCTGCTGTCGCTGCACACCTGGCCTGATGGCCAAAATGCAGTATTTGCTGCGAGTTGCTCGTGCTGCAGATTTGGCCTGCGGGGGATGCCCGTACTGGACTGGAGCTGTTGCGGCGGGGGTCCGCAGGGTAATATGGGCCCTGGTGGATCCCCACAAAGACGGGACTCACCAGCGAAAATGTTGATTACCAAGACGTCATCGGTGGCGCTGCACACACAAAATTATATTTAATTGAAAAATTAAAACAATAAAAGAAAATAGACACATCACGCACTTTTTTCTTTGACTTTGACTGCGCCGACGGCTTGCTCAACTTTTACTGAGGAGTCGGCCATCCTTAAAAAATATGTTGGCGGTCATATGCCTGGGCATTCGGACATCTACCGACAGTTCAAACGGCGCTTGCTCAAAATGGAAACATTGGGTCGCCGACCGATCTGGCTGTTAACGGAGGAGGTTCCTACGCTGACCACCAGATGGTCTTGGTCCAACGTCCCGCTTAAGTTCGCACTGCTTGATCCGTCAGTAGATCTGCTATACCAGGGCAGCTGTGTTCATCGATACATGCCTATCGACACTCGGTATGAACATAGCTGATTCGCAGAATGCAACAGCACCCAATATTTCAAGCGGCGCAATCAATCCCGCAGAGCGACGACATAATTGGGACATTCTGTATTCGCTGGGCCGACACAAATCTTGCCAAGCAGTCCAACAGGCGGGGCCCCACTCTCTCACCACTGGATTTAGCCGAGAGTTTGCTGCGTCAGTACATACGTACGTGTTTCTTTGTTGTTCGTTGTTGTTGTGTCTATCGTCTTATGTTAGTGTCTCTTGTGTTCGGTTTTCTTCACCAGACGTAGGGAATAAGGAGGCGACTTGACTTGGCGACTTGATGCTGGTAAGTGTTTTTTATATCCGAGCCGATTTGACGACCACTAATCATTCCTCCGTATTCGTCTTCCAGTTGCGTCAATCGCTCGTTCCATAGTCGTCTTTTTGCGATGCCCATAGACGCCTTCATTTTTCAAGTTATTTCCTATTTATTGAATCTTCCCTTTTACTTAAGAGACTAACAATACATGCAAAATTTAATTATTTTCTAAATTCAATTAAAAAAACTAGAAGAGTCCGAGACAGCCCTAGCTGTAAAAATTTAAATTAAAAAAAAATTGCTGCTGAGGGCACATATTTCATAATTACCCAATAAGTTTTCAAATCTTATTCTAAGCTAGCTAATTATCATTTTATGAAATGATTCGTGCTATGTGCCCTAACAAATTTAACGCTGGGCTGGTTGATCGTTGCGGTGCAGTCGACTTTGGCTGCATACTCGAAGAAGTTTTCTTGCAAGAGAATTTGGATGTGAGCCTACATAGTTTTTCCTTGTATTTTACTTTTTTCTCTGATAATGTCTCAATGACAAGTTTTATTTGTAGTTCTCTGTGTATATTCTCGTTCCGAAGATACCATGGAGCTGCAGTTATGATTCTCAGAATCCTACACTGTGCTAGCTGTACGATGTCGATGTTGGTTCTCGATGCATTGCTCCATAGCTCGGAGCCATAGCATATGGGTTTAAGAACGGAGTTATACAAAAGGACTTTGTACTCCAAGCTTAGGGGAGACCGAACGTTTATAAGCCAGTGTAGATCCTTTGCTTTTAGTCTCAGGTGCGTCGTCTTGGCCTCTATGTGTTTCCATCAGGTGAGCCGCTTGTCCAGATGAATACCTAAGTATGTTACGTCATCGGCTTGTGGGATGCGCGTGTTGTTCATAACCAAGTGCGGGCAGCTTTGTTTGTTAAGGGTAAACGTAACCTGTTTGCATTTTTGTTCGTTTACTAGTATGCGCCAATCTGCAATGCTCTACACATGTTAAATGGCGTGCTAGTTGCTATGTAAGTTTGTTTAAAATAATTAATCTGTTGCCCCAAAGCACACATAAGATACTGACGTCGTACCTATACAACAAAGTGTTTGCAATAAGGTGCAATACAAGCACCTCATGTGATTGCGCAATCGAAGCTGGAGTGCCACAAGGCAGTGTTCTGGGTCCAATCCTATACGCCCTGTATACGGCGGATCTTCCCACAGACTACAATCTAACAACCTCTACGTTCGCTGATGATACCGCGATACTCAGTCGCTCCAAATGCCCAACACGGCATGCCACGGCACTCCTATCCCGACACTTAACATCTGTAGAACGATGGCTTGCCGACTGGAGAATTTCAATAAATGTACAAACATGTAAGCAGGTTACCTTTACCTTAAACAAACAAACATGCCCACCACTGGTCCTGAATAACATATGCATTCCACAAGCCGACGAGGTAACATATCAGGGTGTTCATCTGGACAGGCGGCTGACTTGGCGCAAACATATAGAAGCCAAAACGATACGTCTTAAACTTAAAGCAAGGAGCCTCCACTGGCTCATAAATACTCGCTCTCCACTTAGTCTGGAGTTCAAAGCTCTTCTATACAACTCCGACAACGAAGTCAATCTACCGGATAGCTACAACATGGCTCTTCTTCGGCGGCACGGAGTAGGAAAATAAAATGCGCAAAATGGGTAAAATGGAAGAATATGATCACGCCGTCATGGAATTTGTAAAGAAATGATACGCTGTAAAGCTTTCTAAAGATCAGACAAATATTATACATCCTTGCACGTGGTATTTGCCTCATTTCGGAGTGTACAATGTCGACAAACCTAAGAAAATGCGCTTAGTGTTTGATGCAGCAGCAGAGATTGACGGAGTGTCCCTAAATTCAAAACTGTTAAACGGACCAGATGAGAATCCTCCATTGACAAAAATATTATTTCAGTTTAGACAAGGAAAGATAGCTGTATGCGCTGATATAAAAGAGATGTTTCTGCAGGTTCGAGTTAGGGAACAGGATCAAGATGCTCTGCGCTTTCTATGGAGACATGGTAATCCAGAAGCGGAAGTAGAGGTATACAAGATGACAGTCATGATATTTGGAGCAGCTTGTTCGCCATGTTGTGCACAATACGTTAAGAATACGAATGCTCTTAACGCAACGAAATATAAAGAAGCTGTCATAGATGCGATCGTATCAAAGCATTACGTAGACGACTTTGTATCCAGCTTCAGTTCCGAGAAAGAAGCTTTTGACATAAGCAACGAGGTGAAAAGAGTTCACAAAATGGCGAATTTCGATCTTCGGGGATTTGTTTCGAATTCAATGGACCTTCAAAAACGAATGAATGGCACAGAAATCGAGGCGCCAAATATGGTCAAAATGGACAATGAGAAAGTCGATAAAATATTAGGGATGCATTGGGATAGCAGGAACGATCAATTTATTTTTGATCTGAAGCTAAATCGTGTCGACAAAGATATCGTAAGGGCCACAAAATGTCCAACAAAGCGACAGTTGCTAAGTTTGGTTATGTCAGTATACGATCCATTTGGAATGCTAGCTGATTTGATGGTACATGGAAAAGTTTTGGTCCAAGATGTGTGGCGTTCAGGAATAGACTGGAATGACCTATTACCAGATTCCTTGTTTGAACATTTCAAGCAATGGGTTCGTCAGTTGGAAAACGTAAAAGATTTTAAATTGAGTAGATGCTATTCTTGGAATCTTTTTGACGATGACACACAGATTGAACTGCACATTTTTGTAGATGCGAGCGAATTGGCATTCGCGGCAGTAGCTTATTGGAGGATTGTTAAAAATGGTCTTATTAATACTATCTTTGTTGCAGGCAAAACAAAGTGCGCACCTTTAAAAATTTTATCAGTGCCGCGGCTTGAGCTCCAAGCAGCAGTATTAGGCACTCGCCTACGAAACACAATTTTAGCTTGCCACGAAGTCAAGGTGCAGAGTTGCACATTATGGTCTGATTCAATGACAGTTATTTCTTGGATTCACTCTGATCATCGGCAATATAAGCCATTCGTAGCGCACCGTATAAGTGAAATTTTGGAAAGCACAGATGAAAGTAACTGGAGATGGGTACCAACCGATTTGAATGCCGCGGATAAGGCAACCAAGGCACCAAAGGGATTGAAATATAGAGCTGGAAATGTCTGGACAACAGGACCAGAGTTTCTACTGCAAGAAAGGCAGTTTTGGCCTTCTTCAAATGGAATAGGCACCCTAAATGATGACTCAAATGAACGAAAGAAAATGGTACTAACGCTATTACAGGATCCAGTTATTGATATTAAAAAATATTCAAAGTACATGTTTTTAAAACGCACCATGGCATGGATACTCAAATTTGTAAAGCGGTTGCGCCACCAAAACTCGGACGAAAGGTGTGGAGAGCTTTCTTCAAATTAGTTACGGTGGGCGGAAATTAGCCTGTGCAATATAGCACAGAGACAAACATTTAGCCAGGAACTGACGAGCTTAAAGGAAGGCGATGCAGTTGCCAAAAGCAGCTCGATTTACTCATTATGTCCGATTTTATCAAAAGACGGCATTTTAGTAGTTGGCGGAAGACTTGACTATGCTGCAGTTTTGCCTGAATCAACGCGCCACCCTATAATAATTCCTTCTAAACATCCTTTGACTGAATTGATAATAAAGTGGTATCACGACGTGTACCATCACCAAAATGAAGATCTCATTATAAATTAAATAAGGCGCAAATTTTGGATAGTGCATTTGCGAAAGGCTGTAAAGCGAGCTAAAACAACTTGTCAACTTTGTAAAAATGAGTCTGCAGTTCCAATACCGTCACAGATGGGGCAGTTACCAAAGGATCGGGTAACTCCATACCAACGTCCCTTCTCCTATACAGGATTGGATTATTTTGGTCCTATCATGGTTACGATAGGCCGACGACATGAGAAGAGATGGGTCGCATTGTTTACGTGCCTAACAATAAGAGCTATGCACCTTGAACTAGCAGGAGATCTATCTACTGATGCATGCATATTATGCATTCGTAATTTTGTTAATCGTCGAGGAGTGCCAGTGAAGATCAGGTCGGATATGGGAACGAATTTCATCGGAGCGGACAGGGAGATTAAGAGGACTAAGGATTTGTTTGATTGGAGTGTCATTAAGTCGGAAATGGTTAACAAAGGAATTCAATGGGAATTTAACTGTCCTGCTAACCCAAGCTCAGGCGGCTGTTGGGAGCGATTAGTTAGATCCACAAAACGAATCTTGGCTGTCACGCTCAAACAACAGGCTCCTCAAGTGGAGACCCTGCGAAGTTTGCTAATAGAAGCCGAAAACATTATAAACAGTAGACCGTTGACGCATATCCCTGTTTATGTAAATGATCCAGAGCCACTAACTCTGAATCATTTCTTGCTCGGTACTACTAATTCTACTCAAACTCCTGGAGATGGGGCAACTTCTGTTTTCATAAGCAGTATCGTATTGCTAAACAACTCAAGGACAATTTTTGGCGTCGGTGGATAAGAGAGTACTTGCCTATATTGACCAGGCGTACTAAATGGTTTGCGCGTCAATCAATGTTGGCGATGTTGTGGTAATCTGCGATGATAACCAACCGCGCGGCAATTGGAAAAAAGGCGTCGTCATTCAAATAATGCCAGCAAAAGATGGGCAAATACGAATCGCCGAAGTACAGACCTCTTCGGGGACACTCACTCGTCCAGTATCAAAGTTGGCAGTATTAGATGTGTTAGGTAAAACTCCAAAGTAGTTTTACGGTGGGCGGGATGTTGTGAGTTCGATAAAGTTGCCAAGCCTTTCCGTACCATGCTCAGTTTGGCGCATACGAATACATACCAAAAATATCGTGTAGAAAATATCATTTAAAATACATAAGTTATTATCGATAAATGTGAGCTGTGCAACACTGAAATGAAGAGCGTCACTTTTCGCAATAATTCGCACGCAGCAACACATTAACATAAACACCACCACTTTTCTTATTTTATTACTTATTACTTTACACTTGTTTTGAAATAATAAATATATTGTGTTTAATAGAAGGAAAAGTGTTATATTTTTGTGAAGCAAAACAGTCTAATTGAAGACAGAACAGGGACTAAATAAAATTAAAGTTTTATGTACATAATGCGGCATTCGTCTAGAGCATTTCGTTTCTCGGTTTTTATGGTCTTCGACCCCCCACCAGATTTCAGCTAGCCGTAACAAGGGTCCCCACCGACTGTAAATATCCGATGTTATTTGCAAAACCATCTTGTTCACTTGTACCCAGACATACCATTGTTACCGCATAGAATATATATCTTGCCTTTGAGTTATATGCATGGTTTATCAGACCAGTGTATGTCGCTAAGGGTTAATATGTGTTCTTTCTCGCATTTATATTTCATCTGATGATGAGGTGATGATGCGGGTGTGTATGTTATATTTTCCTCCAACAATTTTTTAATATTCTGTAACTTTTGATCTTTGGCCTGAGCAAATATCAAATTGGTTTCAAAACTATTTGTCTCAGTGATCATAATCGCATCATTACATCTGCTAAGTGCATCTACATGTTTGTTTGTTTACCCGCTCTATGCTTCAATTCATAATCAAATTCTTGTAATTCCAAAGCCCACCTGGCAATTCTCTGATTAAGCTCAATCTTATTTAACGTTAAAGAATTACAATCTGTCACTATCTTTAAGTGTCTGCCTTGCAAATATATCCTAAACTTCCGTAAAGCATATATAATTGCTAAAGTTTCTAATTCAAAACTATGGAATTTGGCTTCTGTTTCTGTTGTCCTTTTCGAAAAATAAAATACCGGATGCCATTTTCCATCATGCTCTTTTTGCATCAATACCGCCCCAAATCCTAATGCACTGGAATCACAATGTAGCTCAGGTTCCTTCTTATGATCAAACATGGCCAAAACCGGTGCCTCAACTAATTTATCATTTAATTGTTGAAAGCAATCTAACTCTTTTTCCTCAAATTTAAACTTTTTATCCTTTCTTAATAAATCATATAACGGTTTCGCTATCGTCAACAAGTTTTTTATAAATCTTCTTAAATAAGAACACAACCCCAGGAAACTATGAACAGACTGCATTTTCACTGGTATGGGGAAATTTGTAACTGCTTCCAATCCTTCCTTCTACTCTTATGCCATCTTTACTTATCTCAAATCCCAAATACTGAACCTTATCCAGTAAAAATTCACACTTGTCTATTAATTCTAGTTGATTTTCCACTAAACGCTTAAAGACTTCTTTCAAAATTAGTAAATGTTCCTTCATACCAGCACTCGCAATCATAATATCATCCATATATATAATAACCTTATTTTCTTTTATAATGTCCCTAAATATATTATTAACAAATCTTTGAAAAACTTGTGGAGCTGTCTTCAACCCCATTGGCATTCTTAAAAATTCGTATTGGCCTAAAGGGGTGACAAACGAAGTCTATTTTATCGATTCCTTATCCATAAACACATGGAAATACCCATTTCGTAACAATTTCTCATTTAACAATTTCTCTTCTAACTATCTGCTATCTAACAATTTAACTAATTTTGTTTCCTGCATTTCATTTACTACAGTTCATTTACTAACTCTTCATCTTCCAATACACTAATTTCTTCCTTTGTGTTTTCGTCTTGATTTTCAATACGCTCTAATGCCGCTAAATCAATTTTCAGATCAAATTTTTTCATAAAGTCTCTACCCAGAACTACTCCACACCTCATAGATTCGTCGGAAACAATTATCAAATCAAAATATATTTTAACTTCTTGTTTCTTTACATAACATTGTGTTTTTCCAAACGTAATTAACTGGCTTTCATTTAGCCCAAAATATGTGTTATAACTTTCTTGCAGATCCACTCCATCAGGGACTAAGCTTATCTTAATAAATGATACTGAACATCCCGAATCTATGAGGGCTTCTGTAATAATTGACTTTTTAATACCTTTGCTAAAATAAATTTCAACTGGTCTTAAATTATTATTTTCACCCTCCGATTTGCTCTTGGGGCATTGAGCTACCAGATGTTCTGCAGATCCACATCCATAGCATGTTCCCTTCTCTCGAATTGGTAGCTTGCAGTCTTTTTTCCAGTGTCCTTTTATATTGCAATTATAGTAACGCAACTCCTTCACTGCACTACTCCGCGCTGCCTCCGATTTATCAACACGTTTAGCATCAATCCGTTGTTGTATAGGTAGTACCATCCCAGCAAACACCCGCAAAACTTTTTCAGCACTCTCAAAACCCTGCAATTTTGCTTGCATGCGAAGATTGTCGACTGGAATTCCTTCGATAATTCCATCCACCAACTCCTCATCATCCATGTTAACGTGTCGCGCGAATCCAACCTTACGGTCATAGTAAGTTACAAAACTCTCTCCAAACTTCCAGTTACACCGTTCAAAATTGTGTCGTAATTATCCTTTAGTTACTTTCCCATCGAATGCCAGTTTTAATTGCTGCAACAACTCTTCGAAAGGTTGAATAATGCGTGCTGGGTCAGCATGAAGCCATTGAAGTGCAACACCTTTGAGTTTTGCCATGCACAACAATCGACATTGCATATTGGTCAAATTATATGCACTAGCCACATTTTGTAACTGCATTATCCAATTACGCACTGACGTTTGACCAGTAAATTCTAACAGTACTTCCTTTGCCAGTAGAAACATGCTCGAAGACCTTGCAGCGTTGTCGTCAGATTCCGCACCAATTTGAATTTCATCACCATTTGAAATACCAGCGTCATCTTGTCGGGCGTCTAAATTATTTCCCAGCGCTGCTTCTTCTTGCTGCTCACTGCAACTCGCATTAACGCTATAACGCATTTGTATTTGCGTAAGCATGTCTCCTATCTCCGACTGCAAATTCCTGAGAATTTCTTGATTCTTGGAAATCTCTTTTCTTTGCACCACCAACATTACATCATGCACCAGAACACTGCCGCGATCCTCTGTCGCTACTGCATTTAACCGCGCCAATAATTCTGCTTTTCCGCCTTTTGTTGGCAAGCCCAAGATTGCCAACCATCTTTTTAATTGAGCCACCGACACTGCCGAAATATCAATATCCATGACGTGAATATTCGGACCACTTCTGATATTGTAGTAGGCAATATAATCATTATTTTAGCTCTTATTTATTTATATTTTTGTAAAAAGTAATACAATCTTCTTTTTTTTAGTTCTTCTTCGTACCGACGCTTTGAGATCAAACTTTTTACTCTTTAGCTTTTATTTATCATACATTGCATTGGATATATCGATATTATACATGGCTGCTTTAATTTACAATAGATCGATATCAAACAGCTGTTATTCTATACTATAGTTATGTTAATACAATATGTGTTTACCTTACATGCTATGTTATCTACATCTATTACACTTGTAAACAATGCATCCTCGCCAGTTGGCTGTGTGTTCTTCGCCATAGTTGCTGCATAATTTAATTGAGCTGTCGTCCTTGTTCTTAGGACAGTTTGCTGTACTTTGAGCATCGGTGCAAACGACGCAGATAGATTTTAGGGTGCAGTATGCTTTGGTGTGGCCATATTCTTGGCAGTTGGTGCACTGCACAGGCAGTACTTCAGTACTTTTTGCTGATTTTTTTGACTCGATGGCTCCAGTTCGACTTTGAAGAGTGGCTGCGGCTCTTTCTTTCTGTTAAGAATGTTGATCACCGTTTTTGCGTTGAAGTTTTTCTCCTTTAGTGCCTCGATAATTTAGGATGGGGTCACTGATGATTTTATTCATTTAATGTTCACAAGCAACGCAAACATTCATATGAGAGCTTGTGTATACATACACGCACACATTGAAACGATCGCACAGCGCAAAGAAGTACGTTCATGCTTATCGTTCCGCTGTAGAGTTGTACCGTTTAGTTCAGACTTAGTTCGTTTGAACTACTCCGCAAACTGAACTAACGAACTAAACCCCTGATTTTAGTTCATTGGTCTTTTGGGTCTTTTGATCTTTTGGTCTTTTGATCTTTTGGTCTTCGAGTATTTTGTTCCTTCCCTAAGTTCGTTCGTTCAAATCATGTTCATTCCATCCAATGGTTCGTTCATCTGAAGCACACGTTCGATTTATCGACTTTAGAGCGGTTCTTGAGATTTTCAAATATTTGAGTGCGCATATGAAAAATTAAAAATGTTTGCAAAACGGAAGCGCTCAGAAATATGGAACCACTTTGTTGTTTCAGAGAGTGGCAAAGGCAAGTGTGATTATTGCAAAAAGCTAATAAGCATAAGTGGAAACACACAAAGTAATTTGGCGCGCCATATCAAAAATATGCATCCAACAGTAACTGCAGGCCGCCAAATGGTAAGCACAAATGATCAGCCTTCCATTTCGGATGATTCACCAGTCCTGGTAACAACGTCCAGCACATCTGGTAGGAACATGTCAAAACTTAAATTATTTGTATGATTTTATTCTTAGTTGTTTGTATACATTTGCAGCATTACCTCAATCGCCACCTAGGCTAATGTCAGTAGCAGGACAACAAATTATAACAAATTACGTTGATCGCCCAGTGGCAAACTAGAAGATTGCCCAAATTGACCGCCAAGTCCTTAAAATGGTCGCAAAAGGCAATCACGCTCTTCGCATTGTCGAAAAGCCAGCTTTTCGCGATCTGGTAATAGCTGCCAGCAAATTCCCAGGCTACAAGCTCCCGACTCGCAGCTCACTGTCAAGTGCATTATTCCCCCTCCGTGCAACAAAAAGTGTGTGATCCAATGGAGCTGGAAGAAATACTACAACTAGAAGTTTCAAAACGTTTTAGTGAATATGAAAAAAATACTCTTTATGGAGAGCACTATTTTGGATCCACGCTTTAAATCGCGTAGGTTGAAAAATGAGTCCAATTTTAAACACGCATTGGAGCAGCTTATACCGAAGCTAAGGCCAGTTGAAGCGATTTCGAATGCTGACTGCCTTGAGTCAGAAGCCACTGTGCACGTTTCTGCAAAGAAGCCATCCATCTGGAATAGCTACGATGCAGAATTTAAATCTGTGGTTCAGCCTGTTAACAATTTTGCTGCTTCTCTGTGTCTCTCTGTGCCATGCGAACGACATTTTTCTGTAGCTGGCCAGATAGTAACAGACTGAAGTAGCTTGTTACAACCAAACAAGGTCGGTAAGCTCACATTCCTGCATAATATTATGGAATAGTTATATTATTAGGCCATGGACTTTAAAAAAATTCATGGTCTATTGTGTTTGTCGGAAGGGAAATGTCCGTAACAGGCAGAAGGAGGCATAAACTATATATATTCTGAATCAGTATCAGTAGCCGAGTCGATTGAGCCATGTCTGTCTGTCCGTCTGTCTGTCTGTATGAACACCTGGATCTCAAGAGCTGGAGTCATCAAATTTTGCGACAACATACGTATATCTCAATGTTTTTTTAACATTTGGACAAGCCCCTTCCCGCCTCTGTCAATCAGTAATAACTTTTAAAAACTACAATATTAGCTCAACAACCAAAGTTGTATATCTTATATGAGAAATACTTTGCCGCGGGCGTTATGTGAAAATTTCATTTAAATCGAACTATTAATAAGTGAGATATGATACGAATTAAACTCACTTTGAACATATATGTATGTATACTTCAGCAGACCTAATTTACGCAAGCATACCAAAGTTCAAATCTAGCGTCAGACACACAGCATTTTAAACTTTTTATTTGCATTGTATGGTAACGAAATTGGTTGACAATACAGTTTTGCCGATAGACCAAGGAGTGAGGCAATGGCCGAGTGGTTAGAGTGGCGGACGGCTGTGAGAGAAGTGCGCGGGTTCAACTCCCGGGTTGAGGCGGGTGCGAATTTTTATTTATTAATTATTTATTATTTTATTTTATTTTTTTTATTTATTTTATTCTAATAATATTCGGACGGCGATTCCATACCGCGTCAGACACACAGCATTTTAAACTTTTTATTTGCATTGTATGGTAACAAAATTGGTTGACAATGCAGCTTTGCCGATAGGCCAAGGAGTGAGGCAATGGCCGAGTGGTTAGAGTGGCGGACGGCTGTGAGAGAGTGCGTGTGTTCAACTCCCGGTTGAGGCGGGTGCGAATTTTTATTTATTGATTATTTATTATTTTATTTTATTTTTTCTATTTATTTTATTCTAATAATATTCGGGCGGCGATTCCATACCGTTAAAATTTTTATTACGGTATAATATGATAATCCATGGCCTTATACAGTCAGCACCTGACTGTAGCGTTAGTATTTTTAACATTCCAGACGTTAAAGTAAAGTTTTTCCTGTTGTCCACATTGAAATCTTTCGATGCTATTTTGGGCAACGATAGTTTAAAAGACTAAGGAGCAGAGATAAAAATACGCAAAAATAGAATGACACTAAAAAACGGTATTTCAATCCCCATCAAAGAAAAAACATTCGAAGCAGTCAACACAATTATTCCGAGAACATCCCACTTGTCCGACACACAAAAAGCCAAGCTAAGCGAATTACTCAAGTCATTTCCAGACTTGTTCGCAGACCCAAACCAGAAACTGACCTACACAACAAATGTGAAGGCAACGATCCGAACCTTGTCCTATACTCCGGTTTATTCAAAATTCTATCAGTATCCAATGACACTGAAAGATGAGGTAAACAAACAGATAAAAGAACTTTTAGAAGATGGTATAATTCGACCGTCGAGGTCCCCGTACAATTCACCAGTGTGGATTGTACCTTAAAAAAGGCAGATGCTTCAGGCGAAAAAAAATATCGAATGGTTATTGACTATCGTAAACTTAATAAAATATATAAATAAATAAATAAATAAATAGATAAATACCCTATTCCCGAGATAAATGAGGTACTTACCCAATTAGGGGACAATAAAGTATTCTCTGTTTTAGATCTGAAAAGTGGCTTCCATCAGATATCTTTGAAAAATAGTGACATAGAAAAGACAGCCGTCTCCATAAACAACGGAAAATATGAGTTTACACGACTCCCATTCGGTCTTAAGAATTCGCCCTCAATCTTCCAACGTGCATTAGATGACATACTTCGAGAACATATTGGAAAAATATGTTTCATTTATATATACGATATCATCATATTTAGCAAAGATTATGATACACATATTGAGAACATGGCTAAAATTTTTCAAACTTTACAGAACGGTAACATGAAATGTCAGCTGGACAAATGTGAGTTCATGAAAAACAAAGTCAAATTCCTTGGATTTGTTGTCTCCGATAGGGGAATAGAAACAAACCCGAGTAAGGTGGCAGCGATAGCAAATTATCCCTGTCCTAAAACTTTGAGAGATCTAAGATCTTTCCAAGGGCTCTCCGGGTACTATAGAAGGTTTATACAAAATTATGCCAAATTAGCAAAGCCCCTAACTTCACTTTTAAGAGGGGAAGATGGGCACGTGTCCAAAAGACTGTCATCAAAAAAATTAATTTCATTAGACAATGAAGCTCTAGAGTCTTTTAAGAAACTTAAAAAGTAACTTAGTTTCAAAAAAATAATTCTCCGTTACCCAGATTTCAAGAAGGAGTTCCATTTAACTACTGATGCTTCAAATTTCGCGATCGAAGCAGTTCTATCGCAAGACAACCACCATATATCATTTCTCTCTAGAACACTTTTCAAAGCCGAAGAGAATTATGCGGCTAACGAGAACGAGATGTTAGCCATAATTTGGGCACTCAAGGCCCTGAAAAATTACCTGTATGGTAAAGCAAAGGTTAAGATCTTTACAGATTATCAACCTTTAACACATTCTCTGAGTAGCTGGAATGGAAATGCCAGAATCAAGAGATGGAAGGCATATCTAGAGGAGTATGATTCTATAAACCGGGAAAGGAAAATGTTGTTGCAGATGCGCTCTCAAGAATATCTTTAGAGCAAATTAACTCCGTTGCATCTTCACAACATAGCGCCGAAAGTTCTAGCCATGACTTAATCGTCAGCGCCCCAATAAATGTTTTCAAAAATCAAATATTCTTTTACAAATCAGACAAATATTACTACAGGTTCACCATCCCATTTCCTACCTTCCATAGACATGAAATATACCGACTCGACTACACTACGGACGATATAATAACAGACTTAAAAAAATATCTCAACCCTTCCGTAATTAACGGTATTCACACGACTGAAAATATTATGGGAAAAATACAGACAATTTTCCGAAGTCACTTCAAAGGAATCAAAACTCGATTCATCCAGTCCAGGGTAGAAGACTTGACAGACGAAACTGAACAGGATGAAAGAATTCTTCAAATCCTTAGGAGAGCACATCGAAACGCTCTAGAAAATCAAAAGCAACTATCAGAAACCCATTATTTCCCAAAAATGAAGCAAAAAATTATACATTTAGTCAAGCAATGTAAAGTTTGCAAAGAGGCTAAATATGACAGACACCCCCTAATCCGGAACTTCAAGAAACTCCTACTCCAGAATACCCCGGTCACATATTGCACATTGACATCTACTCTACCGTACGACACTTAGTACTCACTGCAATAGACAAGTTTTCCAAATTAGCGCAAGCGCGAATTATAAACTCAAAAGCGATAGAGGACATCAGAACCCCTTTGCGCGACATTATATTCTATTTCGGAGTCCCTAAGCATGTCGTTATGGACAACGAAAAAGCTTTCAATTCCCAATCAATTAAGTTCATGCTGGAACAGCTACAGATAGAAGTTTATACTGCCCCACCATACAAAAGTACCGTTAACGGCCAGATAGAACGGTTCCACTCAACACTTTCAGAAATAATGAGATGCCTCAAGAAAGAGGGGACAGAGAGGAATTTCAAGGAACTTTTAGAAAGGGCAGTTTACGAGTACAATTACAGTTTTCATTCCGTTACAAAGAAACGACCACTAGAAGTATTCTTCGGCAGGAGAATGACAACAGACCCGGACCAATAGGAAACGGCCAGACAAGATAACATTGAAAGACTTGAAAGACTCTCTCTCTTTTAACCAATCGCTAGTGTCGTCTCCACGTCTGGTTGCCCGTCTTGCACCACGTGAGAGCATTTAACCGCGCCGTTAGCTTAATCTGCAGTCTGACTGCATAAAGTATTAAAAGAGCCGAGCAGCGCGAGAATCGACAAAGTGAAAACTAATTTCCGTGCATCATATTGCACCCACGATATTATTTTCGTGCCTCTTACGGCACGCATACACCTCCACGTGCAACCTATGCACGCAGGCCCGAAATCGCGAGACATCCAGTCTTGTAGCGATCGGACGAACCAAGCAACCCCCGCTCCTAAGGCAGCATAGTTCATGGTAATTACTAGCACCCGTATTTTGTTAATTTTTTTCTTTGCTAATTTTGTCACTCTCTGCCCAGTGCCAGAAAACCCAGGAGGTTAACCTCTTGAACCCCCGTGCCCCCCCCGCTGGCCACATTGCATCAACAAAAAAATCATTTGCAATTGGTGTGCGCAGCTTCGAATAATCTCAGCACGAGAAACTTATCGAGCGCCCCTCGGAAGGGCATAAACGAAGAGGGCAAAGCGGAGACCAGGAGAATCGAACTCGCGCTTGACAGCGCTAGAGTGGTTTCGTCGCCGTAGCCACAAAGAGAGGCCGATCATCGCGTTGCCGAAATATTTTGTTTTGTTACTAATATTATATTAGTTCGCGCTCGAAATATTTTTTTGCTCGCCAATGCTGTGCTTTAAATAATTGTTTTCTAGTGAGTTACCTTTTGAAAAGGTTAGTGTCAGTGACCAATAGGAATATCTAGTGATTCAAAGGGCTATAGGTTGTTGTTGTGTATTACAATTTAATTTTCAAATTTCTCCCTCCCCCACCAAAAAAAAAAGAACAAAAAATAAACGTGCAAAAAGAACAAAATCTCTACATACATAGATAAAATGTGCATACATATATGCACCTTAGTAAAATTGCGCTAAGCCCAAGTGAAAATTAATAATTAATATTTTTAAAAAATGCAAAATACTTAAAAAATTCCTGACAAAAATATTTAAGCGAAAGATAATGATAAATAGTAATAATTATAACATTATTTAGTTAAATTATGCGTGTGTTATATCTTTCTAAAGAATTTCTTTTCTTATTCGATGGTTTAATTCAATAAATACTAACTTGATATTAAAAAAAAAAAATGTGTTTAAATAAGCTTTTATTCTGAATTTGCTTGATATTATTGTGTGTGCAGACCACATATATTTTCAATATGCGTGTTTATGTAATTCTAACAACATTTAAATAGCATTAAGGCAACATACAACTCCACATCATTTGGGCCCAAAGGATGGATTGGGGGTAAGCGAAAATTCTTTTGGACATATACGCATCTTTTGGAATCAAGGAAGGGCGGGTATAGAACGAGCTGCGATTACATCTAGCAGTCTCGATAACATTACAAGTTTCTATGATCATCAACAATACTTCACAAACGTGTTTCGTTTCTTTTGATTTAGTAATATCCCTTTAATGCAATATAACAAAAGTTTTTTTTATATCCATCCTAATTCGGCACAGGGACTGTTGTGAGTTCGATAAAGTTGCCAAGCCTTTTCGTACCATGCTCAGTTTGGCGCATACGAATACATACCAAAAATATCGTGTAGAAAATATCATTTAAAATACATAAGTTATTATCGATAAATGTGAGCTGTGCAACACTGAAATGAAGAGCGTCACTTTTCGCAATAATTCGCACGCAGCAACACATTAACATAAACACCACCACTTTTGTTTATTTTATTACTTATTACATTACACTTGTTTTGAAATAATAAATATATTGTGTTTAATAGAAGGAAAAGTGTTATATTTTTGTGAAGCAAAACAGTCTAATTGAAGACAGAACATTTTTTATTTTAATTAAATTGCGTTGCGAAAAAGTACTACGTATTTTACACACATACAGACACAGGATGATGAAATAGTTACGTGTTGTGGTGAAATACAATTGATGAAAAGCTTGATGGAATTTTGTGATCTTGATGGAATTGCGCAATAAGAAGCGACTTGTGAGTGCTGAAGAGATGTCTGCATCTTCAACACCTAAGAGATCTGACGAGATGGATTCAGAAAGTGACACGGAGCTCACCGGCAGCCAAACGATAGTGCCCAGAGAAAAGGAAGACACCGTTACAATTCTTATCAAGCGCATGACGGAACAGTTAGCTGCAATGTCTGCACAAAACAGTGCATTGGCTACGCAAATGACAAATGTTACAGAGGGTATGTCTGAACGGATGAACAAAATTGAACAGTTGGTAGCAGCAAATCCAATTGGTGCAATATGCACAGCCACACATGGTGGCACTGGAGTTTCTGCAATGGGCAGCGACGATCATGGATTCGCTATCAACAATGCTGCACAGGGCTGCAACAACATGGGTTCAAACGTGGAGGACGTATCTGGAACGGTCCCACATGGTGGCGGTGGCATTTCTGCACTGGGCAGCAACGCAGCTGCACATCAAATTGGCAGCGTTTTAAAGGAAGGCTCTGGTCTTGATACACAGAGAAAAGGCTATGGATTTGATATACAGGAAAGCTCTGGTCTTGATACACAGAGAAGAAGCTATGGTCTTGATATTTTGGGCATCAACGCGACTGGAAGACAACATAGTGTCTCCGCAGCCGCTGATCATGTCAGAATTGCCGAGCATAGTGGCATCGCTCATGGCGCTGCTGGAGACGCATACTGGAAGGCTGCCTTTCATATGGTGCGGCAAGGTTTGATTTGGCACAAGGCAGGCAAATAGAAAATAGCTCTCACGTCCACCCACAGTACAATTCTGTTACGCAACCTCGTAAACTGATAGATCTGCCTGTATTTAATGGAAATGCAAAAGATTGGCCAGTATTTTTCACTATGTTCTCAGAGTCATCAGCTGCTTATAGGTACTCAAATCTTGAGAATCTCTTACGGCTGCAGAAGAGTCTTATAGGAGCGGCTAGAGACGAGGTCGAGGCTTTATTAATAAATCCTGTTAATGTACGACACATAATCGATAGGCTGCAATTTCGATATGGACGAACGGAACTGCTTATAAAATCCCAATTGGATATTGTCAATGGTCTTCAGAGTGTTCATGAAAATAGTTTGGAAAAGCTGGTTCCCTTTGCTTCCAAAGTAGAGAATTTGGTCATCTACTTGAGGTCGGCAAATGCTACACAGTATTTGAATAATGCGGCAATGCTGGATCAGCTGGTGGAGAAGTTGCCATTGTCAAAGAGGATATTATGGAATGAATATGCTGCGAATATAGTACCGTATCCAGATTTGGGACACCTTAGCATTTGGCTAAATGGATTGAGTCGGAGCATTGCAAGGGCAACAGTGGTGACTTCGAAGGAACAAGCAGCAAAGGGTAAACAGAATTCACAGCAAAAGGCGGTGATGCAAGTTGCAGAGGTCGCCGTTAAGGCAGTCATAAATAAAGATATGTGCTATAAATATAATAAAGCCTCTATAGATGACAAATGGAAGATTGCAAAAGATCTTGGCGTCTGCTATAGTTGGTTGTTTAAAGGTCACAGCGTAAGAACATGCAAATACAAACGGACATGTAAACTGAATGGATGCGACAAAATGCATCATAGATCATTGCATAGTGATAAAATAAAGGCAAATGAAGCCAGCAAATAGAAGGTTGAGGAAGAGAGTCCATCCGTGAACACGATAATGTCAAAGATGTCAAAGATACTTTTTAAAGTAGTGCCTAAAGAGCTGATGGGTCCAAACAGACAAATTATTAAAACATTTGCCTTTGTAGATGAAGGTTCTTCCACTACATTGATAAACAGTGAGTTGGCGCATAAATTGGGTGTCAAAGAAGACCCTGTTAAGTTGACATTGAACTGGATAGGTAAACATGCTATGGATGTGAGTTCTATGATTTGTAAATTAAAGATACGATCACAAGACTGTGATAAGAAATGGCTGCGTATAAAGGGAAGTTCGGTTCCAGAGCTTCAATTACCTTTGCAAACTCTTGATGTGCAGCAGTTGGAAAGACAGTTCCAGAAAATAAGGAATATACCAATAAAAGGGTATACTAATGCAGAACCAATGCTTTTAATAGGAATAGATAATTGTCCTGTTATTCGTGCCATCAAAAGCATACCATTGGATAGGAATTTGATTGCAACAAAAACAGCATTAGGGTGGTATATATATGGATTGACTCAAAGGCAGACAGATGTATTCCCAATTTGTACAGTTGTGCTCCATACAACTGCTACAAGAAAAGAAATTGATATGCACAAATTAATGGCTGAATATTTCTCAACAGAAGGTTTCGGCGTCGAAATATCTTCAAAACGTTTGGAGTCAACGGCTGTAAGCAAAGCAAGAAAGATACTTCAGGACACCACAAAACAATTAAATGGGGAATATGAGACAGGACTGCTATGGGCCGACAACGAAGTCAATCTACCGGATAGCTACAACATGGCTCTTCACAGGCTGCACGGAGTAGAAAATAAAATGCGCAAAATGGGTAAAATGGAAGAATATGATCACGCCGTCATGGAATTTGTAAAGAAATGATACGCTGTAAAGCTTTCTAAAGATCAGACAAATATTATACATCCTTGCACGTGGTATTTGCCTCATTTCGGAGTGTACAATGTCGACAAACCTAAGAAAATGCGCTTAGTGTTTGATGCAGCAGCAGAGATTGACGGAGTGTCCCTAAATTCAAAACTGTTAAACGGACCAGATGAGAATCCTCCATTGACAAAAATATTATTTCAGTTTAGACAAGGAAAGATAGCTGTATGCGCTGATATAAAAGAGATGTTTCTGCAGGTTCGAGTTAGGGAACAGGATCAAGATGCTCTGCGCTTTCTATGGAGACATGGTAATCCAGAAGCGGAAGTAGAGGTATACAAGATGACAGTCATGATATTTGGAGCAGCTTGTTCGCCATGTTGTGCACAATACGTTAAGAATACGAATGCTCTTAACGCAACGAAATATAAAGAAGCTGTCATAGATGCGATCGTATCAAAGCATTACGTAGACGACTTTGTATCCAGCTTCAGTTCCGAGAAAGAAGCTTTTGACATAAGCAACGAGGTGAAAAGAGTTCACAAAATGGCGAATTTCGATCTTCGGGGATTTGTTTCGAATTCAATGGACCTTCAAAAACGAATGAATGGCACAGAAATCGAGGCGCCAAATATGGTCAAAATGGACAATGAGAAAGTCGATAAAATATTAGGGATGCATTGGGATAGCAGGAACGATCAATTTATTTTTGATCTGAAGCTAAATCGTGTCGACAAAGATATCGTAAGGGCCACAAAATGTCCAACAAAGCGACAGTTGCTAAGTTTGGTTATGTCAGTATACGATCCATTTGGAATGCTAGCTGATTTGATGGTACATGGAAAAGTTTTGGTCCAAGATGTGTGGCGTTCAGGAATAGACTGGAATGACCTATTACCAGATTCCTTGTTTGAACATTTCAAGCAATGGGTTCGTCAGTTGGAAAACGTAAAAGATTTTAAATTGAGTAGATGCTATTCTTGGAATCTTTTTGACGATGACACAACAGATTGAACTGCACATTTTTGTAGATGCGAGCGAATTGGCATTCGCGGCAGTAGCTTATTGGAGGATTGTTAAAAATGGTCTTATTAATACTATCTTTGTTGCAGGCAAAACAAAGTGCGCACCTTTAAAAATTTTATCAGTGCCGCGGCTTGGCTCCAAGCAGCAGTATTAGGCACTCGCCTACGAAACACAATTTTAGCTTGCCACGAAGTCAAGGTGCAGAGTTGCACATTATGGTCTGATTCAATGACAGTTATTTCTTGGATTCACTCTGATCATCGGCAATATAAGCCATTCGTAGCGCACCGTATAAGTGAAATTTTGGAAAGCACAGATGAAAGTAACTGGAGATGGGTACCAACCGATTTGAATGCCGCGGATAAGGCAACCAAGGCACCAAAGGGATTGAAATATAGAGCTGGAAATGTCTGGACAACAGGACCAGAGTTTCTACTGCAAGAAAGGCAGTTTTGGCCTTCTTCAAATGGAATAGGCGAATTTTGTTACTCATTTGAAGAAAGCTCTCCACACCTTTCGTCCGAGTTTTGGTGGCGCACCGCTTCAAATTTTATATTCCTCCCCCAATGTTTTTTTTTAAAACATGTACTTTGAATATTTAGGCCATGGATTTTAAAAAAATTCATGGACTATTGTGTTTGTCGGAACGGAATTGTGCGTAACAGGCAGAAGGAGGCATCTCCGATCCCATAAACTATATATATTCTGAATCAGTATCAGTAGCCGAGTCGATTGAGCCATGTCTGTCTGTCCGTCTGTCTGTCTGTATGAACACCTGGATCTCAGAAAGTATAAGAGCTAGAGTCATCAAATTTTGCGACAACATACGTATATATTGCAGTGTCTCAAAGTTTTTTTAAAATTTGGACACGCCCCTTCCCGCCTCCGTAAATCAGTAATAACTATTTAAAAACTACAATATTAGCTCAACAACCAAAGTTGTATATCTTACATGACAAATACTTTGCCACGGGCGTTATGTGAAAATTTCATTTAAATCGGACTATTAATAAGTGAGATATGATACGAATTAAACTCACTTTGAACATACATTTATACTTAAGCAGACCTAATTTACGCAAGCATACCGAAGTTCAAATCTAGACACACATCATTTTAAACTTTTTATTTGCATTGTATGATAACAAAATTGGTTGACAATGCAGCTTTGCCGATAGACCAAGGAGTGAGGCAATGACCGAGTGGTTAGAGTGGCGGACGGCTGTGAGAGAGTGCGTGTGTTCAACTCCCGGTTGAGGCGGGTGCGAATTTTTATTTATTAATTATTTATTATTTTATTTTATTTTTTTTTATTTATTTTATTCTAATAATATTCGGACGGCAATTCCATACCGCGTCAGACACACAGCATTTTAAACTTTTTTATTTGCATTGTATGGTAACAAAATTGGTTGACAATGCAGCTTGCCGATACACCAAGGAGTGAGGCAATGGCCGAGTGGTTAGAGTGGCGGACGGCTGTGAGAGAGTGCGTGTGTTCAACTCCCGGTTGAGGCGGGTGCGAATTTTTATTTATTAATTATTTATTATTTTATTTTTTTTTTTTATTTATTTTATTCTAATAATATTCGGGCGGCGATTCCATACCGTTAAAATTTTTATTACGGTATAATATGATAATCCATGGCCTTATACAGTCAGCACCTGACTGTAGCGTTAGTATTTTTTTAATATCAATAACTGGATCCTGTAATAGCGTTAGTACCATTTTATTTCGTTCATTTGAGTCATCATTTAGGGTGCCTATTCCATTTGAAGAAGGCCAAAACTGCCTTTCTTGCAGTAGAAACTCTGGTCCTGTTGTCCAGACATTTCCAGCTCTATATTTCAATCCCTTTGGTGCCTTGGTTGCCTTATCCGCGGCATTCAAATCGGTTGGTACCCATCTCCAGTTACTTTCATCTGTACTTATTTCACTTATACGGTGCGCTACGAATGGCTTATATTGCCGATGATCAGAGTGAATCCAAGAAATAACTGTCATTGAATCCGAAGTCAAGGTGCAACTCTGCACCTTGACTTCAGTGGCAAGCTAAAATTGTGTTTCGTAGGCGAGTGCCTAATACTGCTTGGTGCGCACTTTGTTTTGCCTGCAACAAAGATAGTATTAATAAGACCATTTTTAACAATCCTCCAATAAGCTACTGCCGCGAATGCCAATTCGCTCGCATCTACAAAAATGTGCAGTTCAATCTTTGTGTCATCGTCAAAAGATTCCAAGAATAGCATCTACTCAATTTAAAATCTTTTACGTTTTCCAACTGACGAACCCATTGCTTGAAACGTTCAAACAAGGAATCTAGTAATAGGTCATTCCAGTCTTTTCCTGAACGCCACACATCTTGGACCAAAACTTTTCCATGTACCATCAAATCAGTTAGCAAATGGATCGTATACTGACATAACCAAACTTAGCAACTGTCGCTTTGTTGGACATTTTGTGGCCCTTACGATATCTTTGTCGACACGATTTAGCTGCAGATCAAAAATAAATTGATCGTTCCTGCTATTCTAATGCATCCCTAATATTTTATCGACTTTCTCCATTTGACCATATTTGGCGCCTCGATTTCTGTGCCATTCATTCGTTTTTGAAGGTCCATTGAATTCGAAACAAATACCCGAAGATCGAAATTCGCCATTTTGTGAACTCTTTTCACCTCGTTGCTTATGTCAAAAGCTTCTTTCTCGGAACTGAAGCTGGATACAAAGTCGTCTACGTAATGCTTTGATACGATCGCATCTATGACAGCTTCTTTATATTTCGTTGCGTTAAGAGCATTCGTATTCTTAAACAACATGGCGAACAAGCTGCTCCAAATATCATGACTGTCATCTTGTATACCTCTACTTCCGCTTCTGGATTACCATGTCTCCATAGAAAGCGCAGAGCATCTTGATCCTGTTCCCTAACTCGAACCTGCAGAAACATCTCTTTTATATCAGCGCATACAGCTGTCTTTCCTTGTCTAAACTGAAATAATATTTTTGACAATGGAGGATTCTCATCTGGTCCTTTTAACAGTTTTGAATTTAGGGGCCACTCCGTCAATCTCTGCTGCTGCATCAAACACTAAGCGCATTTTCTTAGGTTTGTTGACATTGTACACTCCGAAATGAGGCAAATACCACTTTAGAAAGCTTTACAGCGTATCCTTTCTTTTTTACAAATTCCATGACGGCTTGATCATATTCTTCTATTTTACCCATTTTGCGCATTTTATTTTCTACTCCCTGCAGCCTGTGAAGAGCCATGTTGTAGCTACCCGGTAGATTGACTTCGTTGTC
>JAEIFI010000164.1:0-35097 GCA_018901815.1 Zaprionus lachaisei
TCAGCAGTGGATAACCGGGCGCGTAACGCGCACAATTCGAGGGGGAGGACGGCAAGGTTCGAGTGGCAGAGGTGAAAACCGCAACAGGCGTCATTAAGCGCCCTATACATAAGCTGGCTCTACTCCCAATAATTGAAAACCGGAGCTCTTCAACGGGGGCGGAATGTTAGAGCAGCATAGTTTTGTTTAGTTTTATTATTAGTGTTAATATAGATATTACTTTAATGAAATTATTATTATTGAATATTAATGTGAAATTGATATTGAAGTCATAGGCTAGCATAAAGTAAGAGAAAATTGTGGAATTGAAATGTAGTTAAGCTCTCTTTATAATGCTCTCTTAAGCCCTTGACGATCGGCAAATGCCGACGGTGAATTCGAGGAGTGTGGTCGGATTGTGGCCCACTCTCGCTAATGAAAAAAGCATTCCTGAGACCTTCGAATTAGGACATTCAAGGTCCATCGTACTCGCTCAGTTTCTCAGGAACGAATGTCGTTTAAAGAGGAACTTTCCTTTAAAAGAGCAGTACGACTCCATTATTCAGGAGCATTTAGATCTAGGCCATATGAGGCCGGTCTCTCCAAGTAACGACTACAAAATTTTGTATCTCCCTCATCATGCTGTTTTCAATCCTGAGAGCACCACTACAAAAGTTCGCGTTGTTTTCAACGCCTCCAGTCCGTCCTCCAATGGGAAGAGCTTGAACGATATCCTACATTCAGGACCCGTTCTCCAATCCGATCTGACTATGCAGATCTTGAAATGGCGTTTTTCCGATCTGTTTTCAATGCCGGCATCACAAAGATGTACCGGCAACTACTCGTTCACACGAGTCACACGCCATTTCAACGAATCCTCTTCAGGAACCCAAATGGCGAAGTTTGTGACTATGAACTCAACACAACGCTGGCAGGATTTCCTATCCAGCTACTCATCCCTCCATAGGATTCGGATCCCAAGATGGGTCCAATATACTCCTTTAGCTAATCTCCAAATCCTTGGCTTCTGCGACGCATCTCAGCGCGTGTTGAGATCCAGCACAACGTTTCAAGCCATCTCCTTGTTGCCAAGACAAGACCAGAGTAGGTTCTGTTAAGACCATCTCCTTGCCTCGATTAGAACTTTGCGGTGCATTACTGCTCGTCGAGTTATCAGCAACACTCCTCCCTCAGCTCCCAGTCAATAGCTACGAAGAGTTCTATTAGACTGAGTCCACAATTGTGTTAGCCTGGCTTAGTAAGCCTCCATGTAAATGGACGACATTCGTGGCTAACAGAGTAGCTAAGATAACTCAGCTCACGAGTTCAGGCAAATGATCCCACGTCAGATCTGAGCACAACTCTGCCGATCTGGCCAGTAGAGGTGTCTCGTCAGAGGACCTCATTGGTAACAGTCTCTGGTGGCATGGACCCGATTGGCTGATCCTTCCAGCAGAACAATGGCCTGTTGCGATCAATATCGCTCACGAAACAGACGAAGAGCTTCGTCCTGTTAAATGCAACTTAACCAAGTTGCCTCCTTCACCCGGTTGCATTTTGAAGAGATTTTCGAGCTCGACAGAGCATTGCGGGTGATAGCTTACGTATACCGCTTTATTCAGAGGTGCCGTAAGCCTGATCTTACGCTCTCTCCGGATGTCAGAAGCTCTGAACTCTCCAACGTTCAAGATCTGCTCATCCGGAATACCCAACGTACTCAATTCCTTAAAGAGTACAACTGCTTGTTGAATAAGGAACAGATTGCAAGGAGTAGCGACATCATTAATTTGAATCCCTTTATTGACGCCAGTGGAGTCATGAGAGCATGCGGTCGTGTGAGAACATCCGCTTCTTTAAGCTATGATGAACGGCACCCGCTCATCCTTCCGTACTCATGTACTTTCTCACACCTCGTTGTCCGTTTTACACATCGTATCTCCCTCCATGGTGGAAATCAATTAATGATGCATCTTATTAGATCGCGCTACTGGATTCCAAAGCTCAGAACTTTAGGGAAAGCTACCATCAATTCATGTCGAGCTTGCATCCTTCATCGAAAGAAGTTACAAACTCAACTCAAAACAGCTGCCCCCACAACGTCTACTCCGACAACGGAAAGACTTATGGGAAGGTGGCTTATGGGAAGCTGGAGTAAAGAGCTTCAAAACGCTCTTTTACAAGTCCACTTCCTCACTAAAGTACACATTCGAGGAATTATCAACGCTCCTTTGCAAGGTCAAAGCGTGCCTTAACTCCAGGCCGATTTCCCCTATGTCTGAGAGCCCCACCGATCTTCTGGCCTTGACTCCTGGCCATTTTCTGATCGGCGGTCCGCTCATCCATCATCAACCGATGGCAGCGACTTAAGGCTCTGCATCAACAGTTTTGCTTCCGTTGGAAAGAGGAATACCTCAAGGAGTTGTACAAATGCTCCAAATGGCAACTCCCAACGAGAAACCTCCAAGTCGGCGATATGGTGGTTGTCAAAGAAGACAATCTTAGTAGATATATAATGCGGGTTCTGGGACAGGAAGTGGAGTGGGGAATTTATTTATTTAATTAGTTTATAGTCGGACTAAGGTCAGTCGACTGTTTAAAAGTAAAGAAAAAATACAATTAATAGTTATAATTAATAATTTTAAGTTAAAAGTAAAATCTTAACTGTGAGAAAAGAAAGAAAAAGAAATTAATTGAATTGAGTTTACATTGGGATAAAAAAAATGAAAAAACCGATCCAACATTTGTTGCAGAGGATTGGGGAAAACCCAGAAAAACCCAATCAGATCAGGAGAGTTAGTGTTAGTAAGCAAAACCTAATCAAAATAGCGATTAGAATGTTCAAACATGCAGTTAGTTAAAAAGTACTACTGTTACTAGAAAGAAGATAAGTATATATTAAACTAGTTACTAGAAAGGTGAGTAAGGATTTGTACTTTTAAGCAAGATACAGAATTATTGTTGTTGTTAGCGATAATGTAATATAGTTTATTATAGTCCGAACATAGTACCCTGAAACGCTCATGCAGGGCATAATTCGAGCTACAATTGGAAAGTTTTAGAGGAAGATAATTACGGGTGATTCTACCAGGGACAGAGAAGTGTAGCCGACTAAGCAAGTCGTTACTATCTATGTCCCCTTGTATAAGGTTATAAATAAATACAACACCAAGCATAGTTCTACGATTGGCTAGGGAAGGCAGATTTAGTAACAAAAGTCTACTAGGATAGGAAGGAAGTCTTGAATTTACGTCCCAGTTAAGGCCTCGCAAGGCAAAAATTAAAAAGTTTTTCTGTACGGATTCAATGCGATCCTTGTGAACTGTGTACTGAGGACTCCAGACACATGATCTGTACTCTAGAATTGGACGAACAAGCGAGGTGAAAAGAGTCTTAGTTAGGTAAGGAACCTCAAACTCCTTAGACCATCTCTTAATAAAGGCGAGCACACCCATAGCTTTATTAACCATGGATGAAAAATTAATGGGATGTGACGAGGGGGGAGGGGTAATTAAGGTACCTAATTAGCATATTTAATGTGTTTTTGGGGGTGATCGGTCAATTTAGGGTCCTAATTAGCATATTTAATGGGTTTTTTGGGCTAGATCGGTCAATTTAGGGTCCTAATTAGCATATTTAATGGGTTTTTCTGGGACAAAAAGTGGAGTGGGTGGATAAAATCAGCGGTGCGTGACGAGGGGTCGGAAATTTAGGGTCCTAATTCGGTGATGAATTAGGGTGGACAGTGTTAAAGTTTAACAGGTGAGTATATGAAAATGAGCATGCATGATCATGTTTTCATGCACACGTGTTAGGGTGTGTGGGTGAATGCACACGTCAATGCACACACGCATGTGACTCATTGGGATCGCTGACGAGGGTAATATTTGAGAGGCCGGGACACCCTACCACAACATGTTAATGTGTGTATCGCCTCTTTTGTGACCCTAGCCGTGACCGTGAGCATGAAAACGCTAAGGGTGTCCTCAAGCGTGCTAATTGATTGTCAGCACGTGGCGATCGTTATGGTAAGGGTGTCCTTAAGCGTGCCAATTGATCGTCAGCACGTGCTTAATAATGTGTAAACAGCTACCGCCACAACTTGTTGATTATGTAAATTAATATTAGTTTTGTGTGCGTGTGTATGATCAGTAACCCTATTTTAATATGCTAATTTTCTAATTGATAATTCAGTGTGAGAAATTTCACATGGCACCCTCCATGTGAGAGTAGTATCCCTAACATGATATGCAACCTGTTGTCCTAACGGCTTACTATGTTTGTTTGCACCTGTTCTCCTGCTATTCAGCGTGGGAACTATCTTGTATCCTAATTATTTTCTATGAACCGAGGGTGGTTGGGCGTAGTATGCAGCTAAACAGCTGAACAACAACAAAAATAGCTAAACAACAACAATAGCTAAACAACAACAACAGCTAAACAGCAACAACAGCTAAACATCAGCTATACAGCTGAACAGCAACATCTGCTAAACAGCTAAACAACAGCTAAACAACAACAACAGCTAAACAGCTGAACAACAACAACAATAGCTAAACAACAACAACAGCTAAACAGCAACAACAGCTAAAGAACAGCTAAACAACAACAACAGCTAAACAACAACAACAGCCAAACAACAACAACAGCTAAACAGTAACAACAGCTAAACAGCTAAACACTAACAACAGCTAAACAGCTAAACAACAACAACAGCTAAACAGCTAAACAACAACAACTGCTAAACAGCTAAACAGCTCAACAACTAAAGAACAGCTAAACAGCTAAAGAACAGCTAAACAACAACAGCAACAACAACAAGTTGATTTTTAATAAAATTTTTATTTTATAAATCTTAAGGCTAGTTTATTATAATATTCAATTATTTTTTCAGCATCGTTTTTTTGACGTTTCTCAAAGCTGCATGCACAGGTATCCGGTCCTTCTAGCGCCTCATCGTAAGACCATGGACATGAAGTTCTATGTGTCCCATGTATAGATGTCTTGTATGGAAACTTTTCCGCCAGCTTCAAGTTTCATCGTATTTCTTTGATCTTTTTTAATATCGTGATGGTGAATAATACCATCATACTGATTTAGAAACTCCGTTATTGTTAGTGAGTTCATGTTACTTCTTTATTTGTGTATATATATATATTTTAAGAGTCTTCTCGAATTCTTCCTTCCTTAAAGTCTCGTTTTAAACTGAGCTTCAGTTTGAAGAAATAGGTGACTTTATAAATAGTTTTTCTCTTCTAGTCTTTCTCTTTCCCTCTCTCTCTCACCCTTGACTATAGGTAGCTCCACCCCCGTAACAAAGAAACTAGTTTTTCATTATATTTCATTATTTTCATTATTACTCTCAAAGTAGTTTAAAATTTTATGAGCATTATTCAATGCACATACCCCTTCCATATAATGTAGTGAACAAAATGGAAACTGATTGCCATCCATTTCTTTTAATTTAGGAGAACCAAGTTCATGAATATCTGTTATATCATAGGTTTTTAGAAATCTTTTTAGAAACATTTGTTTTTCATATCCTTTACAAATTATTTGTTTTCCGCTAGTTATTTTTCTTATATGTTGTTGTGCTTCTCTATAGTAGTTCAACCCGTCATTCCAGCAAATTTAATGATGGGTCTTGGTCATCCAAGCAGAAGTTTTTCTAAAGTGCTTATTTAGTTTAGTAAAATCATATGGGGAATGTATAATGAAATGAGAATTGAGTGTGCTAACGTTTATGTTACTAAAAACCACTCCAATTTCTTTTAAAATAAATTGTTTATTGTTTCCGAGGAACCCTTGAATCTCAATCGATACAATATCTGTACTCATGTTGGTGTTCTTGTTTATATTGCTGGTGCTAATTGCTCTCGTTAATATCCATTAAACAGTGCGGTGAACTAATCCGTTCAACGGGTTGTATTCGACTAACCGATCATGTAAGAGTAGGCAATATAGTTGTGTACTTTCATTAGATGTTCTACTAAGCTCTGCTGATACCCTAACATCAATGGGACCTGATTTCACCATTTCATATTGATATGATAAATCTATTACAATAATCGGTGACTTAGTTAGAAAATCATGTGGTGAAAGCAATGGAGTTTCGTTTCGGTTAAAGTAACTATTTTGAAACTTTGAATACATTTCATTCATAGATGTGTGCAAAACGATTCTAATTTCAAATCATCATAGAGATATGTTTCAGAATTTAGATAGACTTTTAGATTGGTTAAATTGTTTGTGGTAAACTTATTTCCATCTTTAAACGCAATTAATGAGAATCTAGGTCGTACACGGTTAGCAGATAGTTTAACATTCCAAATTTGCTGTGTACCCTGAGTAAGTTTAGGGTTAATATAGGTATCCCAACTACGAAATGCTAATGGAAGATTAGCGCCGCTTTTTATTATATCATATAATTTAATTTTAGCTGAATCACTGGGGGTTACATGAGGAATTTTCCATGTTATACTCAGCATTTCTAGTCTTAAATTATTACCAGCGTGGACTGCATCATAAACTTCATTCATATTTTTAGATATCAAAAGTACTAGTTCATGTTTACAGTTTAATATAACTTTCTTAAAATCTTCAGCAAACCCAAGTAAATTTTTTAGTGGAACTGAATATTCAAAATAACTTCGTGAAGTAAAGTCTCCAGATCCTGTCCATCCAGAATTGTAAAGTCTCTTACTCTCCAGTTAATTCAAAGATACATAGTTCTTAATTGAAGAAGTAGTACCAACAAATTTTGTTCTATCAATCTCAACACCATTTATTTCATAACGTATTTCATCCAGAAAATATGCCTTACAATTGTTTCGTAGTTTTGTAGTAATAGTTGTAGTGTCCAGCGTATTTACCAATGACACCATGAAAATTGATAAAACTCTCATGAGGGAGTACATACAAGTCCTGGTTTTGAATTGTAATTCTGATTTCATCATTAGGTTTAAATGATTGTTGATATGGTGAATAAGTATGATACTCTTTTTTTGATATACTTTCATTAGAGTAGGTTTTTTCTCCAACAGCTAATACTTCATTCATTATCATGATTTCTCTATATTAATATTTTTGTTATTAAACTCGAAGCTTGTGTCCCAATGATTTTAGAATCAATTTAATTTTTAATGTTAGCTTATTGCTTTTTTCCCCTTTGAACCTCTTCGTTTAACTTTTCGAATAGAAGTGGGTTGTGGACAGGTCTTTTATTATATACAATTATTGTATTAGTCTTAGATGAATACGCTTTGTAAATTTTGCACCTCGCAAATTTATTAAATCACCGTTTTGATCAGTTATATGTATATAAAGAGTTCTTATC
Organism: Zaprionus lachaisei; assembly: GCA_018901815.1. Lineage (NCBI taxonomy): Eukaryota > Metazoa > Arthropoda > Insecta > Diptera > Drosophilidae > Zaprionus > Zaprionus lachaisei. The sequence continues at coordinate 7,313 of JAEIFI010000164.1, forward strand.
TCTCTAGTGTTGACTGGTAAATTAATGAGATTATTAGGGGTTACACTCATTTTATAGCCAGGTGGTACATTAATACCAAATTCATATAAAGCATGATCCTGACCGCCATCAATATATGTACCATCTACAATATTACATACCAAACGTATTGTATTTATTTTAAAAATGTTTACAGGCTGATTCGAAACATATGTTATTTTTATATCTGCTTGTAGTATTCTCTTATTAAATCCAAACAAATTTCCAATCGATCTTTTTTTATCAAAATAAATAGGCTGTGTGCTTGTAGTAATATGCACTTTAAGTGTGTTATTATTGCTTTCTATCCTGAATGTGTTATCAAGACCATCCGCTAGTAATTGGTTTTTTAAATAATCGTAAATATCTTCTAGTTCATATGACCCTATAAGAATTTCAATGATCTTATCACCAATATGAAATAAGTTATTGCTATCATCGACATTGGTTATAGATTTATACATGTGAGAATCAATGAGTGCACACTCGTATTCACCATTCAGTTCTATTGGCGGAAAAAAATTTGTGTTTAGTATGGGTTCACTCCCATTTAATGTGAGTGTGAATGATCTAACCATTTTGAAATCTAATGATATACTGGGAATAATAACATTCACTCAGCCAATATATCCTATTATATTCTTAATTGACTATGAATTGATTGAAACCCTTTCTATACCGACCTTATCTATGTCATTATCTTTGCTTATTAGCAGAAACCCATATTTATCCTTCCAACACTTTTGACACATTTTCAGAAATGAATCATAACTCATATCTGTATTAATGTGGTCTCGGTAAATATGTCGCATATTTAAATCATCTTGTCTAAACATTATTATCATATTTGCGTTATCACGAATAAGGTGTTTCGGGATATGTGTATAGGTTTGACATAAGTAAAATGAATCAATATTATTATGACGATCCATGCAGAAATATGAACCAATATTATTCTGTTTTTCACATGCAACATCATCGAAAATCATAATTGAATTATTTTTAGCTTCGTTGGGTGGTAAGACTGTTTCATTTTCCGAGAAAGTATAGTACCCCATACCTTTTATCGGTTTCACTAGTTTTTCCAAATATTCGTACTTGGATTAATACAAACTCTTTGAGAATAGATAAATGTTCTCAAATTTTAAACCGTTTGGACTCTCGATTAAGCCGAGCATTAGATTAGTTTTACCACAGTTGGATGGTAAAACAACAAGTGCTCTTATCTTATTGTATTAGGTAAGAGGGGGCTATGACGTGGTAATCTTTGAGACAGTGATTGACTGTCATTACCACTCTCAATGTTTCTAATACAAATATCTTGTTTTTGTTTTATTAAACGCATTGTCACTCACACACTATACTTCATTCAATGAGAAATACTCATCGATTAAACATCAAATAAAATGGGTAAACGCTTTTATAATTGTTCCAGTCATAATTCAAACTTTAAGCGAGGCGGTGGTATTATAAATAAAATAATTAATTGCTACCTTTTGAAGCTCATCTACCTGGTTATAATTTTTTGTGGTCCTGGTACAAAGTTATCTAAACGTTTGGCACGAGGCGATCGAGAAATAAATAAATTGGACGAGGCTTGTAGAATACATGATATCGCATATTCACAACATAAAGACGAGGCTGATAAAGAGTTGATAAACAGGGCTTGGGAACGTGTAAATGCAAAAGACTCTAGTTTAGGAGAAAAATAGTCAGCATATTTTGTTACAAATATAATGAAAGCAAAAAGGAAATTTGGAATGCGTATGAGAAAAAGGAAGAAGGGGGAAAAAAATAACAAGAACAATAAGAAAAGACGTTGCAAACTGCGAAACAAGAACATTTCACATGTTATCAAATCAGCTATTCGAGCGTTAAAAGAAATGAAGCCATTAGACTTGATGAATACAATTAGGGTTGCACGCAAAGCAGTGACCAAATCAATTGGACGTCAGAAAAAAAACATAAAAGTTCCTAGGGTAATTAATGTACCAAAAATTGGTGGCTTTTTACCACTTGTCCCCATTTTAACTGCTCTCAGCGCTGTAGGCATTCTTGTTTCTGGTAGTGCTGCTATTGTTAAAGCAATCACCAATGCAAACACAGCACTGTGGTCCAGAATTCGGTTTTGCTGGGATAAAGTCTAAAAATTAAGCTACAGACTTTAAACGCTGTATATTTTGTTGTTAATACACATATAGTTTGCACACAAAATTTGGTCCGTGCGACCACACCCTCTCTGGCCACCCATATTAACTACTGGTATGACTCAGGAGTCAACGAAATTTTATTGTTTTTAAAATATAGTAAATGTGTATTCGTGTACATATATTGTTTTATGAATAATCGCCCTCTTCTTCTTCTAGTTCTTCATTATAAATTTCCGAATCTGAACTTGAATCAGATTCAGAATGTGAATCCAATATTTTGTCTGATGGATCCTGTTTAAAATTAGACTGTATTTCCAAAAGACTTATTACTGCCTGCGGAAGGGGTTTTTTCTTATTTTTTCTCTCTCTTTCTTTTAAACAAATTGTTGACAATAGTGGGTCCAAGGAATCAATCTTTTTTGATTCCTGATTATTGTTGTTGATTGCGGAATAAACGTAATCTGAAACATAACTTATTTGCCGATTGTTACGCCTCCAAATGTCCAGGAGGTCGCTATGTTTCAACTCGAACTTGCCTATATAAAATCAAATTCTTAGAAAACGAACAAAAATGGGCAAAATATATTACTTTACCGCCAAAGACAATAGTTAAAGGTACAAACTGACGTTTTTAACTTTTGTCATAAATTGTCAGAAAATTAGTTATACTCCACGAAGCACAGGGGACACGTTAGAATTTTCTATTAAAATACACATAAATTGAATGTTACACAACACAAAAACAGTACAACTACACATATATTCACTACATACGTTAAAAACAACATACCTTGGCTTTTATTTTCCATATTTTACTATAATTTATGGATGCGTATTAACAATCAAACCATGTGCAAAAGTAAGCCTTCTCTCAATCAGCTGTTTAACACTGCACCCCTAAAAGCTCATTATAAGCTTTAGTAAAGTTTTGTGCATTGGCCCGTTTTAGCATTATTCGGCGCCACTGTGCATCTTTAGATTGCTTTCATCGGGGTCTTTATTTCAAAACAAAAGAGAGAATCATTAATTGTAAGTAACCTTTCGCTCTTTTATACTATTTGTAAGAAATTTAAAACAACTTTCTGGCTTTTCCACAATCATAGTTGGCGCGCTCGCATCCAATTAGAGTTAGGTGAAACCTTCATACTTCTAGATTGCGTAATGGAACATAAATCAGAGATACATGTATCTTTGGTAAACAGGGACAAGTGTTTCCTCAATGACTATGAAATGGAACACTTTGTTCCGATCAGTAGTTTTCCTTATTAGAAAAATATAAGAGGTAACTCTGTTGGGGTCTAAGACGATGACTAGTAAGATATCAAAAAGGTTCTAAAGCTATGGACTACAATAGCAACTCAGTCAGTTGATTCAGTACAACAGAATAATATTTTGAAGAATATTATTTGCAGGTTACCAAACACCTTTCGCTTATCATTAACGGTTTGAAAAGCTAAAAGTATCCGACCGAGGTGGTCCGAACAATCTAGAGACAAAAAAAGAGGAACAACTCGGGGCGAGTGGTATTCACTTCACTGTTTATTTTCAACTACTGTCTGTACAATGTTACATATTTAGCTTAAGCCTAACTAAACATAATCTGGATAAAAGTGTGCGAGAGCCCTTGGTGACTTCTCGCACTGTTTACGCCGAAATGCTGCCAACTTCTCGGCAGCTACGTTTCGACGTAAACATCCCGTCCCCCTTGCAATACTATTGCAAATAGATGGGGCCGGGATCTTTTTGGAGGCCGCTGGAGGGGTTGAGGGGCGCTGGCGGACTACGTCTTAAAGACACCGGATAATACCCAGCCAAACAAAGTGTTCTGGGCCAACGGTAGTCCACCGTGGGATGGAACCAGCCCTGGAAGGAGTACGTCTCCATAGACGTCGGCCCCCAGAACAATGGAGACTCTGCTTGGCACATGGCACCGAGAGTCCGCTAGCGTGATGCCCGGATAGCTGGTTTGGAGGTCCTTGTTAACCTTTTTGTGCCGGAGTCCGGATCTGTACGTCTTCCATCTTCAGAGTCACTGTGATGGAGAACTCTGGCGACGCCCTTGACCTAAACAAGGCGCGGCAAAACCCATTTTCGGCGGAAAGGCCAAAGGCCTGTGCCAATGAGGTGGGCATGCGGCTGTGTGGACTGCACGCGTCCAACAGCACACGCACCTCGAAAATTTTGCCGTCCATGTCCAGGTTTACTATGGCGGTCGGCATCATGCTGATCGCCACAGAAGGGGATGTCGCCAGGGACTCCGAAGGTGGAAGAGGCGGAACGGATGGCGAAGCGGTCTGCTTCTCGGGTTGAGATGTGAGTGGAAGGTGGAGAAGCGTGTGGTGGCCCTCGCCGCATGTGCGACAAGTGCCGCCACGGCGACATGAACCCTTGGAGTGTTCATGGGCAAGGCAGTTCGGGCAGTATTTGTTGATCAATACTGCCCGAAGACGCTTCTCCGCAGCCAGACGCAGGAATCGCTGGCATTTCTTAAGGGCGTGGACTCCTCTGCAGACGCGGCATCTAAGGAGTTCACCCTTTTGGCTTCGCTGGTGTGTGTGGTTTCGGTGGTGCCATCTCACTAATCTGAAAACAAGGTGGATACAAAATATATATATTATATGTGTATATATATATGTAAATATAATATATATAAATTGGATATATATATATAACTTATATATATATATAACTTCTGAGGGGGCAAAGAGAAACTCGTCCGTATTCGCTTGCCAGCGTATACCTAGAGTCTTTGCTAGGCTCGTTTCCTCTAGTTCGAGGAAATCGGAGGACGGACTGGGGGCGTTGAAAACAACGCAAACTTTTGTAATGGTTCTCTCAGGTTTGAAACAGCATGATGAGGGTGATAAAAAATGTTGTAGTCGTTACTTGGAGAGACTGGCCTCATGGCCTAAATCTAAATACTCCTTAATAATGGAGTCGTACTGCTCTTTTAAAGGAAAGTTCCTCTTTAGACGACATTCGTTCTTGAGAAACTGAGCGAGTACGATGGACCTTGAATGTCCTAATTCGAAGGTTTCAGGATTTTTTAATGGGAGAGTAACGACATAACTGCCCTCTTTGGAAGCAGTGGAAAGAAAGTCGTTTTCACACTCTGATTCACAAACTTTTACCAGCTTGGCTGGTAGATCTTCCACAACCGGAAACTTGGTGAGAAGATCATCAAGCCTTTGTTCTGTGCTGATCTTGATCCTCGTTGTAAAGGAGGAAATGGTCGTAAGATTCGACTTGGAAACTGGTCCAGTGAGGACCCAGCCGAATATGGTCTCTTGACCGAGCAAAGTTCCACAAATTTTGGATACAGAGCCACTCTTCATGATGGAAGGGAGAATATCGGCTCCTAGGAGCACGTCTATCTGGAGCTCTGGTGGAAATGCGATCAGCGAGTTGGAGGTTTGGCAGGTCCTTCAAAAGATCCTTGGAAATTGAGTAGGATGGAAGGTTACCTGCCAATTGGGGAAGAACAAAGGCTTCAGTTTTTAGCTGTAACCTGGGAATGATCGGGGAGCCAATCTGGAAGTGGCACAACTTTTGTGGATTGGCTGAGATGGCTTGATTTAAGCCAGCTACTTGAACTTTCACGGCTTGGTAGGAGGAGATGAACGTAGCCTCTGATCCTGGATCGATCAGTGCACGTGCCTTATAAGTCATGCCCAAATGGCACACATTTATAAGGGCAGTGCCGAGAAGAACACCTTGTGTGTTCACCATGAAATAATTCTGAATATTAGTCGTTGGAGAAGTGGACTGTATATTAGAATTGGGAGTTGGTATAGAATCTGCTAAAGAGGGCGCAGTAGAAGGGGTGCCACGATGCAGGAGTGTATTGTGAGCGACCCTTGCACGTGAAACAATTATGTTGACTCGTGCAGTCTTTAAGGATATGTCCTCTTTTTTATTTATTTATTTAATTAGTTTATAGTCGGACTAAGGTCAGTCGACTGTTTAAAAGTAAAGAAAAAATACAATTAATAGTTATAATTAATAATTGTAAGTTAAAAGTAAAATCTTAACTGTGAGAAAAGAAAGAAAAAGAAATTAATTGAATTGAGCTTACATTGGGATAAAAAAATGAAAGAGCCGATCCAACATTTGTTGCAGAGGATTGGGGAAAACCCAGAAAAACCCAATCAGATCAGGAGAGTTAGTGTTAGTAAGCAAAACCTAATCAAAATAGCGATTAGAATGTTCAAACATGCAGTTAGTTAAAAAGTACTACTGTTACTAGAAAGAAGATAAGTATATATTAAACTAGTTACTAGAAAGGTGGGTAAGGATTTGTACTTTTAAGCAAGATACAGAATTATTGTTGTTGTTAGCGATAATGTAATATAGTTTATTATAGTCCGAACATAGTACTCTAAAAGGCTCATGCAGGGCATAATTCGAGCTACAATTGGAAAGTTTTAGAGGAAGATAATTACGGGTGATTCTACCAGGGACAGAGAAGTGTAGTCGACTAAGCAAGTCGTTACTATCTACGTCCCCTTGTATAAGGTTATAAATAAATACAACACCAAGCATAGTTCTACGATTGGCTAGGGAAGGCAGATTTAGTAACAAAAGTCTACTAGGATAGGAAGGAAGTCTTGAATTTACATCCCAGTTAAGGCCTCGCAAGGCAAAAATTAAAAAGTTTTTCTGTACGGATTCAATGGGATCCTTGTGAACTGTGTACTGAGGACTCCAGACACATAATCCGTACTCTAGAATTGGACGAACAAGCGAGGTGAAAAGAGTCTTAGTTAGGTAAGGATCGTCAAACTCCTTAGACCATCTCTTAATAAAGCCGAGCACACCCATAGCTTTATTAACCATTAATGATATATGTTCGCAAAACTTGAGTTTGCGGTCCAAACGGACACCTAGATCATCAACCAGGGAAATTCTTTCCAAGGTACAACCACAAAGAGAGTAAGATACGTACTTTGGACAGGCTCGTGAGAATGTCATCAGCTTGCATTTGGAGCTGTTCAGATTAAGGAGATTTGCACGACACCAAGAATAGAAACAATTTAAGTCAGATTGAAGGCGTAAATGACAGGAGTCGTCTCTAAATTGAAAACAGAGCTTGACATCATCAGCATACATGAGAGTACGGGAATTAAGTATGACCGTTGGAAGGTCATTGATGAAAAGTGTAAAAAGCAGGGGATCTAAATGGCTTCCCTGAGGAACACCAGATGTGGCATGAACGGGGTAAGAAAGATTATTCTTAAAGAGGACTCGTTGGGTTCTGTCATCCAAATAGCTCACAATCCAACTAAGAAGTTTTGGTGAGAAACCGAGAAGATTCAGTTTATGTGCAAGAAGAGAATGGTTGACTGAGTCAAATGCCTTACTGAAATCAGTATATATGACATCGGTTTGAAGATTTTTCTGAAATCCTTTTACCACAAAGGATGTCAGCTCAAGCAAATTTGTCGTGGTAGAACGACGTTTTACGAAGCCGTGTTGAAAAGGGGATATAACGGATCTGCTAAAATGTTGCAAGGAGTTATAACATTCTCGAAGAATTTAGGTATAGCCGATAATTTAGAGATACCTCTATAATTACTTGCATCAGACTTACTGCCCTTTTTGAATAAAGGTATATAAGGAATTGGCACAATATCTAAGTACACAGGCGGGGATACCATCGGGACCTGGTGAAAAGACTGGTTTAACTAAGCTAAGATCCTTAAAAAGTGAACTTTCGTTCAGTAACGGTGTGAAGATGCCATTTGAACTGGGTACACTATATGGATAAGAATGAATGCTTGGCGTAGAAGAAGAATAAGTTGTTTGAAAAAACTTAGCAAACATATCGGCCATGGCCTGATCTGTGTCCGCCTCAGCGTTATCAAACGAAAGTTTAGAAGGAAAGACCGCTGACCTACGCTTCATGTTAACAAAACTATAAAACTTTTTAGGATTCTGAAAAAACTAAAACCTACATCTGGTCAAATAGTTTTTATAACATTTCGCGTTAAGCACGGTAAAATTTGCCCGAGCAGTTAGGTAGCGGTAGAAGACTAGCGGTGCATTTCTTTGCTTATATTTCTTGAATAAGCTACTCTTTAAGTTTTTTAAGCGAGACAGCTCTTTTGTAAACCAAGGGGGTTTGCTTGAGCATAACGGATAGGATAACGGAACACAGATATCAAGAACAGAGTTTAGGGTGTTATAAAAGATATTAGTTGCAACTGACATATCAGTTGATGCATAAAAAGCAAAGCAGTTCAGACACAACTTCTGCTGTTTGATGAATTTGGACCTTTCATCAACAGCCATTTGGAGAAAGCGCGGACACAGACGTATAGGATGGTTTTCCTTTTGAGCAAAGTTTGCAGGTTTGTGGTTTGCCTACAACCTTTGTCTCAAAAAGAGTTGACCTTCCTCGTAGGAAGGCTCTTTTCGAGCAGGTTTTGGACTAGTCTCTGCGCTTGTACTAGGTTGTACGTCCTCAATCGCTTCCAATGTGCGATAGCGCTCTGAAAGGAAATCTGACATTTCCTTCCACGACGGAATTTCAGCCTTGTTTTGTACTGACTGCTCCCAGAGTGACAACGTCAGCCTTGGGAGTTTAGACGAGCATAGAAGGCAATCCCAGTTCTCTGTGCTGATTTTGGAGTGGTCTAGAGCCGTTAAGCAACTTTGAATAGTGATTTGAAGGACTTGGACGGCGGCTCCAGACTCGTGAGGAACTGACGGAAGGTTAAAAAGGATTTTAAGTTGGCTGTTGACTAACAGCCTCTTATTTTCGAACCTGTCCGTCAAGTTCTTCCAAGCAGAAGAGAAACCCTCGTTTGTGAGAGGGGATTTGGATACGATTGCCTTCGCTTCTCCGCTGGTCTTCGCATTTAGATGGAATAATTTCTCGATCTGACTTAGGCCGGGATCGGAAATATAGACCGCTGTGAAGAGATCACGGAAAGTTGGCCATTTAAGGTAATCACCGCTGAAAACTTCAGCATCGAAAGGTGGTGACCGGTAGCTTCGTGGGTGGAAGGCTACTTGTGCTGCTGCAGGTGCTGGAGTGGGAGCCGTTGCGGTCTCTATACTCTCATTTAACTGAGAGGCAGTTTCCTCGTATATGGAGTAGCAGTGGTCATACCGGGCTTGCATGGCGATCTTGTCCGCAGCATTCGTCTCCGTTTGAGACAATGCGTTGGAACAGAGTTCATATTTCAGTTCTACAGCAGTCCATATGGAGCGAAGCTGCTCAAGACGCACTCTGTGAGTGTGAAGTGAGGCTGTAGGAGAATTTTGAATCCTAGCTTCGAACTGCGTGAGCTTATCAGAAGCGTTAATGAACTCTTGGAGTGCCATTTTTATTGCCAGTGAGATCTGATGACCAACTGAACGAGTAACTGGAGGAGTGTGCACCGAAATTTTTGGCACCTGACTAACTTTAGATGTGGCCGGAGTTAAAACTTTCCGCAATGTGGCGGGAGAAGGTGTTCTACCAAGAAGGGAACTTGGAAGAGAGCTGGAGCGTCTGTGCTTAGTCGTGGGTACAACAAGGTCTTTCTTGGTGTCTTTACTGTCAATTGGCATAACAGGCTTTCAAAAAAAAGCGAGAAAAATGCAATTGATGCTGTTGACGGAAGCAGAAACTTGAAAGGGAAGAGCGTAGAAAAATGGACGTACAGAATTTTCTTGTTTTAACAATAAACAAGAATATTAAACAACTCAATCGGAAATTTTATCGAATCTGGTTGAGCGTGGAATATGTTGGTAGATTACAAGGCAACACTTTTTGGAAAAACGTTGCAAAAAAAAAAATAATATATAAATATTATTTTATAAATATCGATATATTTTATTGAGTAATAATAATTATCGAGACAATTATTATACTCAGCGTGAAATTCTAAGAAAAGACGCAATATAATTTATTTACAAATAATAAATTATATTGTGAAAAATAAATAAATAATTATTTATTATTAGGATATATTTTCTCAGATGGAGGAAAATATATTCGATAATTTTTTGCAATGTTGCAGCACCTTTGTAATACCACAACACAGTGCACAATGAGACGATAAATAAAAAATAAGTGACTTTAAAAGTCACGGTTGCCCACTACGTGATATTTTAATATTTGAGCTAGTGCAGCCCTGGAACGATAACACTGAGTGAATAGAAAAAACTGGCGGTTGGTCGATTGTGATCGAACTGCGATCACTAAGGCAAACTGCGATCACTACTGAAAAGGTAAACAAAGAAATAATAAATATTTTATTATTTCTTTGTTTATTAGTAAGTAGACCAATAAATTAAACGATTTTAAAATACGAATATGTGTGTTAGTTTAAGAATTTTAATATAAGAATATATGTATGTGTTAATATAAGTATTTGTGTGTGTTGTGCCGGTGGAGCCGAAATATTGCTGCCGGCCAAAATATATTGGGCAATGTTAATAAATAAATTTAATAAACAAGGAATCATTTATTATACCTTTATTCAAAAAGGGCAGTAAGTCTGATGCAAGTAATTATAGAGGTATCTCTAAATTATCGGCTATACCTAAATTCTTCGAGAATGTTATAACTCCTCACGTGCAACATTTTAGCAGATCCGTTATATCCCCTTTTCAACACGGATTCGTAAAACGTCGTTCTACCACGACAAATTTGCTTGAGCTGACATCCTTTGTGGTAGAAGGATTTCAGAAAAATCTTCAAACCGATGTCATTTATACTGATTTCAGTAAGGCATTTGACTCAGTCAACCATTCTCTTCTTGCACATAAACTGAATCTTCTCGGTTTCTCATCAAAACTTCTTAGTTGGATTGTGAGCTATTTGGGTGACAGAACCCAACGAGTCCTCTTTAAGAATAATCTTTCTTACCCCGTTCATGCCACATCTGGTGTTCCCCAGGGAAGCCATTTAGGTCCCCTGCTTTTTACACTTTTCATCAATGACCTTCCAACGGTCATACTTAACTCCCGTACTCTCATGTATGCTGATGATGTCAAGCTCTGTTTTCAATTTAGAGACGACTCCTGTCATTTACGCCTTCAATCTGACTTAAATTGTTTCTATTCTTGGTGTCGTGCAAATCTCCTTAATCTGAACAGCTCCAAATGCAAGCTGATGACATTCTCACGAGCCTGTCCAAAGTACGTATCTTACTCTCTTTGTGGTTGTACCTTGGAAAGAATTTCCCTGGTTGATGATCTAGGTGTCCGTTTGGACCGCAAACTCAAGTTTTGCGAACATATATCATCAATGGTTAATAAAGCTATGGGTGTGCTCGGCTTTATTAAGAGATGGTCTAAGGAGTTTGACGATCCTTACCTAACTAAGACTCATTTCACCTCGCTTGTTCGTCCAATTCTAGAGTACGGATCATGTGTCTGGAGTCCTCAGTACACAGTTCACAAGGATCGCATTGAATCCGTACAGAAAAACTTTTTAATTTTTGCCTTGCGAGGCCTTAACTGGGACGTAAATTCAAGACTTCCTTCCTATCCTAGTAGACTTTTGTTACTAAATCTGCCTTCCCTAGCTAATCGTAGAACTATGCTTGGTGTTGTATTTATTTATAACCTTATACAAGGGGACATAGATGGTAACGACTTGCTTAGTCGACTACACTTCTCTGTCCCTGGTAGAATCACCCGTAATTATCTTCCTCTAAAACTTTCCAATTGTAGTTCGAATTATGCCCTGCATGAGCCTTTCAGGGTACTATGTTCGGACTATAATAAACTATATTACATTATCGCTAACAACAACAATAATTCTGTATCTTGCTTAAAAGTACAAATCCTTACCCACCTTTCTAGTAACTAGTTTAATATATACTTATCTTCTTTCTAGTAACAGTAGTACTTTTTAACTAACTGCATGTTTGAACATTCTAATCGCTATTTTGATTAGGTTTTGCTTACTAACACTAACTCTCCTGATCTGATTGGGTTTTTCTGGGTTTTCCCCAATCCTCTGCAACAAATGTTGGATCGGCTCTTTCATTTTTTTATCCCAATGTAAACTCAATTCAATTAATTTCTTTTTTCTTTCTTTTCTCACAGTTAAGATTTTACTTTTAACTTAAAATTATAAATTATAACTATTAAAAATTTTTTTTTTTTTAATTTTAAAAAACGAATTAACCTTATCCCAAAAAAAAAAAAAAAAAAAAAAAAAAAAAAAAAATATATAAAAAAAAAATAAAAGTTAGTTTGGAAAGTGTATGTACCTTTGTTCGTTAGAAAATGGTAGGAGAAGGTCCATACATATATGTGGCAGAGGTTTGTAAATATAATTAGACGGATAATCTGTGTGTAATTTTCGTATTTTCGTACATATATATGTATGGAAAACTTTCGGGGGGGGCAGTCGTCGGTAAGGAAGTTTATTAATGCAGCAACAAACATATGTAAAAAAAGAAAGGCCGGGGGGGCAATTTGCGAGGTTAGGAGAAAGTAGAAAAAATCTTTCTCTTTACAAAGGCACAATAACACACAGTCCTCTGCCGCATAAGATAAGTAAAAATGTAGTACTTATCTGTGGGGGATCCTGACGAGATGTCGATGACGTGGTTCGAGCGGAGCGAGGGGATGAAAATCCCCTACGTGGTGTCCAAATAGATATATGATGAAATCCCGTTCGAAGGACCAATGATTGTGGTGGCGGCAAGAAGATCTTCCTTCTTGGGGGATCGTAGAGTTGGGGCTGTGAATGCTGAAAAGCGGAAACCGACGCGAAAACAAATCGGGAAAAAGAGGAACAACTCAGGGCGAGTGGTATTCACTTCACTGTTTATTTTTAACTACTGTCTGTACAATGTTACATATTTAGCTTAAGCCTAACTTAACATAATCTGGATAAAAGAGTGCGAGAGCCCTTGGTGACTTCTCGTACTGTTTACGCCGAAATGCTGCCTACTTCTCGGCGGCTACGTTTCGACGTAAACACAATATATATATAAACAGTCTGCCCAAGTGTATGTGTAATACGAGCATCCACTTGAAGGCTAACATACATAAGTGCATAGTCAGCATTCCCACGCTGGCTATGCGCTGACCGCTTACTATGTATGTACATAGCACTCTTTCTGTCCCAACGTCGTCGCTTGGCGACAATACATATATGTATACATAAGATATGCATATAAGCGCGGAGGCGCTGCAAGCCACGCTGGAGCGGGACCTTTTCTGATCTATTGTAATTAAAACCCAAGTTAAATAATGATAGACAATGGACACAAGTCCATTGTCTTAATAAATAGAACAATTAAACGGTGTTAATCAATTGGGCGGACATCGGCTTTGGACCCGACATAACAAATTAATGTGCGCTAAAACTACGCTTGGAATTCGGTTTTATCGATTTACTGGAGCGGATGGGGGCGTGATCGAAATCGAAATTAAACTTGATCTGCGCTTTTGATTCAGACATTTTTTAAGATTTTTTTTGTACTCCTAGCTATTTGGACAGACAGACACACAATCAGACAGGGCTATATTAACTCGTCTGTTGATGCTATTTAAAAATATATAAACTTCGTAGAGTCTGCGACGCCTCCTTCTGCTAGTTACATATATTTTCGGTTCGCACAAAGTCATAATACTCTTCTACCCTATGGGTAGGGGGTAAAAAAACCACAACAATTATCAAAAGTGTAATTCGTTTTTTTACAGATTACTGAACTTACCTCAATTGTTTCATGTAAATGCAATTCCTGAGACATTAAAACTAGCCACATATCATTAAGTGAATCTTCAAATTGCACATTTATCTTATCCATAATATCTGAAAGTTTGAGATTTTCAATAGAGTCCTCATCATCGCCATGCATAACATTCTGTTCCAATAAACGTAATGTGGCTCGAGCTTCTTCAAAAACTCTTTCTTTATACAGTAAAAATTCATCTATTTCCTTTTGTCCAGATGTTTGAAGCTCCTTTTGACCTTTAAGTAAGTTTTCCATGAAATTTGTGATTTCTTCGTCCCTCTCTACAAATCGCGATAAACCAAGTTTATAAATTTCTTGAGTGAGTTGAAATACATCCTTTCCATATTCCTCTGACAATTCTTGGGCCTGCTGCCCTATCATCATTAAAATCCGACCATCGGAATCATCTTTCCAAAATGATTCAAACAGCTGGTTGCCATCTAGGAAATCTACAAAACTGGAAGCTAATCGCTTGGCTTCTGCAATTTCACGTGCCTGTGTCTCACGTAATTGAATTTCTTTGTCCTGTAAATTTTCAATTTCTCTCAATTCTCGGCTAATGAAAATAATATCAATTAAAAATTTAATATTTTTATTAAATTTTAAAAAATATTTACCAAAATCGGATACTTGCTTTCTCTCTTACTTCGTTCTTTATAAAATTGTATTCGTAATACTGGAGAGTTGGTAGTATATTAATAACATATAATGATAATGGAAAATCAATACTTTGAGAAATCGGATTGCCTTCCAAGTTTAATACTTTCAAATTCTTCATAAAGCGAAATCTGTCAATCTACGAATATTTAAAAGATATGTTTATAATAAATGAGATCGAATGATATCTTCGGCATGCCGATGGTTCTATACCCTTGTAGGTTCTTATATTGTCCGATCATTCCAAAAATAGTAATCTTAAATGGTGCAGAATTGAATTTTATTGTTGTATATTCACTATAATATCTCACATTGATTGGCATTGAAAAGAAATTTCAAATTTTATATGCATACTACATATATAAAACCAGTAATAAAAGCATCAGTCGCGCAACATGAGACAGTGGGATACCCTTCAACCTATGTTCCGGTGTAGTTTAATTTGTTAAATTCATACACATATATATGTATACATATGCTGACGTGAAATATCAAATTATTTTGTGTGGAGTCGAACTAATGGTCCTGAGACCAGCGGTGAAAAAATCCACGCCGAAAACCGAAATAAAACTTATAAACTTGAGTGGGTTTATATATTGGAGTAGGCGTTTATTTCGATTGACATTCAGCATACTATACCTGTTTCCAGACAAACTAAAAATAAATTTTTGGCAGAAAATCCATACACAATCAAAGTCGGCTAACTAAATTTTAAAAAGCGAAATAAAAAAAACGATAATTTTAAGTGATGGGACTCAGTTATTTAAGCAAGGGAAACAAATCAGTTGTTTCGTTTACGAAATGTAAGCTTTCAACACAACAATAGATGCAATATATAGTTTTAATATATTTTAAAAAAGTTTCCACAAACTGCATAAAATAGACGAGAGTTGAGCCCGGGACTACTGTTCTAGAAGTCCGCAACGCTATAATTTTAGCCAATACAGTATAATTTATACTTACAAAGTTGGCCATAGTTATTGTTTTGGATTGTTTGTTTTTATTTACAGTGCGCCGAGTATTTTGTATTTCAATCCACCCAAAAAAGGGCTAAAATTCTAGCAAAGCAATGAATGTTAAAACGGTCACATTGGGTGCCGAAATAATGGACAAAATTTAGGCAGATAATTTTAGTTTGATTGGAGACAGGCCTTAAGACTAAAAATTCATTATAAGAATATTTCGCTGTAAGCTTTAGACTGTAGATATGTTTATCAAATAGAGTATGTATGTTTTATGTATGTGTGTATAATATGATAATATAATATGATCATGTGGAATCGCTAAGCGACTGCATGCGGATACTTTTGCTGAGTAAGATGTTTACGACAATTCTTTTTCATAAGGTTTTGTAACATGGGTGGATTGTGTATAGTGCCGTGTGAGTCTGTTATAATGTATGGATGTATGATGTGTAGATGTCACTATACAAGTATATGCATATGCTTTAAATTTATTTTCGACAGATTGCACTCGCACTACGCGCTCATCAGCCACCCCTGTTAGCTGACACAAGCACTTGGTTTCATGATCATATGTACTTCCTTGAATAACATCTGATTTCAAAAATTAAATTATTAAGTTACGGGGGCGGTGGGCGTGGCACCCAACATTTCGAATAAAATTGATCTGCGCCTGGTACACAGAAACCTTCATAGCAAATTTGGTGTCTCTAGCGCTTATACTGTCTGAGATCTGTGTGTTCATCTGGTCAGACGGACATCTGGACATCCGGACAAACAGACGGACGTGGCTCAATCGACTTGGGTAATGATACTCAGTAAGAATATATATATGTCGTAGAATAGGTCAATGTTGACCATTGTACATGCATGAGAGACACTCAGCTGCTGAGTAAGATCTGATCGTTAGGCACTGACTGAATAGGGAAAAGAGGAATGGTGATATATGTATGTGAGATATATTGCTCAGTTGTCCGCAACGCGTTACAAATATGTACGACCAGAACTTGCCGTGCGTTAGAGAGCTATTTTAAATATGGACTCGAAAGAGCCATCAGTGGGATCAGCCATGCCTACTAACCATGGTACTGATTTATATTTGTCAGCAGTGGCACAGCAAAACAGCAACTTAATGGAGTTAATAAAAAATGTGCAAACTCTAAAGGCAGAATTTAATCCCGATATTGCTGGAACGGACGCCTCATCTTGGTGTAACACCGTCGACCTTTTCCTTGCCGACAACGCCATTGAGGGAAGCACCCTGGTGATAGTGTTAAGCAAGGCACTGGAAGGTAACGCGTCACAGGGGCTTTCTCAAATATGCTTCGCTGGCAAAGAACTGTTAATACAGCGCTTCGTTGGAATCTGCTGCTATTGTATTGGGCATTTTAAACGGTCTTCCAAAGCAAGAAGAAGGGTTTGCTGAATATATGTAAAGTAAAGTGGTACGGTGTGTCTAGAGAGGAAGACATGTCGAACATCATGTGCTTTGTGTGACGAAGTTGGACATTTTGCATCATCTTGCCCAAAAGGCCGTTCAAGTGGACACGACAAAACCTACGAAAAGCGTGTAGATATCTGCATAGTAGCTGCATTAACAGGAAAACTACGCGCATTCGGTGAGTCGATTCCATTTTGTTTTGACTCTGACTGTTTTCTGATAAAGAAAAGCGTGGGCGATAAATTTAAGGGCAAGAGAATTAATAATGTTGTTAAATTAAATGGAATAGGTAATGAATTAAATGCTACCACTCAGCAAATTCTATGTAATATAAATGTTGAACAATATTGTTTTGAGATTTTGTTGCACGTAGTTATGGATAAGTTATTGAAACATGATGTATTGATTGGCCGGTAAATCCTAAACCAAGGTTTTAGGGTAACTATGGAACTATGAAGATGCTTTACATTCCGATACCAATTTAGATGAATCTGAGAAAGCAGTCTTAATGAACTTCCTAAAACGCTACTCTGATTGGTTTGTTTTTTATATTTATTTATTTATTTCATTCATTTATTTATTTAAAGTCGACTATTGCAGTCGACTGTTTAATCAATTACAATTTAAGCTAAAATTTTAATAATTAAAATTTTCAAATTAAATTTAGGCAAATTTTATTTTTACATTCAAATTAATTCAAATTTAAGCTGGGGTAAACAAAAATCATCTGATCCAGCATTTGCTCCCAGGAATTGAGGAAAACCGAATCAGATCAAGGATAGTAAGGTATTAGTAGAGTTAAAAATTATTAAAAATTAAACAGGTAGAAATTTAGACATGCCCAAAATCGGCCGAGGGGCGATGTCGCAAACGAGTATCCCGACCAATCGAAATGAATACCCGTGAAAAATTCACGAAAAGGGTGGATAGTATCATAAAGATGTTTCGAGGAAGAGTTTAGTTGCTAGATAAGTGAGATAGGATTAAAAGTCTTAAAGAAGCTATCTTTAAGAGTTAGTGTTAGACACGACACAATAGAGTTTGTAATAGTCCGAACACAACACCCTGAAAGGCTCGTGCAGGGCATACTTCGATCTACAAAACAGAAGAGTTAGTGGGAAAAAATGAGACTAATTCTAAAAGGAAAAAAGAGAACAGCTATCAGTATCACCATGTATAAGGTTATGAATAAAATCTACATCAAGCATGGTTCTACGGTTAGACAAAGATGGTAGATTAAGTAACTTAAGTCGACCAATATAGGGAGGGGTGTCTTGCATTTACATCCCAATTAAGGCCACGTAAGGCAAAGATTAGAAAGTTATTTTAAACAGATTCAATGCGATCCTTATGAACAGAGTATTGAGGACACTAAACGCATGAACCGGACTTGAGGATTGGACGAACGAGTGAGGTATAAAGGGTTTTTGTTAAATAAGGATCGTCAAACTCCTTAGACCATATCTTTATAACGCCAAGCACGCCTCATAGCTCTATTGACCATTGAGGATATGTGATTACCAAACTTTGTTTGGTCCTAATGACACCCAGATCATCAACCAGGAAAATTCTTTCCAAGACACTACCACAAAGGCTGTAAGATACCGACTTCAGACTGGCACGTGAGAATGTCTGTCATCAGCTTGCATGTGGAGCTGTTCAGGTTCAAAACGTTTGCACTCCACTATGAATTAAAGCTATCTAGGTCGGCTTGAAGGCCCCAGTGACAGCAGTCGTCTTTAAATTGATAACAGAGCTTAACATCATTCGCATATATAAGAGTACGTGAGCTACGTATGGCCAACGGAAGGTCATTGATGAAAAGCGTAAAGAGGAGAGGGACTTAGTGGCTACCTAAAGGAAAACATGCCACCATGAATAGGGTCAGAATGATTATTTTTAAAGAGGACTATTTAAATTCTGTCAGTCAAATAGCTCACAATCCAACTAAGAGTTTTGTTGAAAGCCCAAATAGGTTAAGTTTTTGTGCAAGAAGAGAATGGTTGACTGAGTCAAATGCTTTACTAAGTCAGTATAAATTTCATCAGTTTGAAGATTGTCCTGAAAACCCTTTATAACAAATGATGTCAGCTCCAACAAATTTGTCGTCGTTGAATGACGTTTCATGAATCCGTGTTGAAAAGAATATATAACGGATCTACAGGAATGTTCAAATGGGGGTTATATTTTTAAAGAATTTCGGGATAGCCGACAATTTAGAGACCCTCTATAATTGCTTGCATCAGACTTACTGCCCTTTTTGAACAAAGGAATTATAAATGATTCCTTTCAAATGGAAGGAAAAGAGGCAGTTTCTAAGGACAGCGAAAAAAGTTTGAGCAGTCGCTTACTAATTGATTTGGAACAGTATCGAAGTACGCAAGCGGGAACACCGTCGGGTCCTGGTGAGAATACTAGGTTAAACTGAATGAAGATCTTTAACCAGTGAACTTTCGTTCAGGAGAAGGGTGAAAATACCATTCGAGCTTGGAATTTTATATGGATAGACAGCAGCAATTTGTGTAGACGGTGAGTAAGTGGTTTGAATAAATGTTGCAAACATATCGGCCATGGCCTGATCTGTGTCTGCATCAACATTTTAAAACGTCAATTTGGAGGGAAACCGCAGACTTTGCTTCATATTAACAAAACTATAAAACTGTTTTGGATTCTGAAAAAATTTAAATCCCTACGAGTTAAATTATTTTTATAAAGTTCGGGTTCGCACGGTAAAGTTAGACCGAGCAATTAAGTAGCGGGAAAGAAGAGGGGTTATTTACTTTATATTTTTTTAAATAAACTAGACTTTAAGTTTTTAAGGCGCGACAGCTCTTTTGTAAACCAAGAAGGCTTGCTTGAGCTTGTCGATAGAATACGGAACACATTTTTTATAAAAGAGTTAACTGCGTTATAAAATAAATTTATCGCAACTGACATGTCAGTAATTGACTAGAGAGCAGACCAATCAAATTGAGAATTAAAGTATTCAACATTGCAAAGTATGCTTCTCTAAAGCAGCGTATACGTTTACACATGTTTTCATGTCTAACTAACCAAGTTCCAAGATCCACATGTATTTCGAAAGTGGGGTGGTAAGGATCTTCTTGTAGAGAAAGTGGTAGGTCCTGTTTATCCTAGATGGATCAAAGGAAAAGCATAAATCCAACGTTCTGTTTAAAGAACTTTTGACATGATTGACCTGCGACAATGAAATGTCAAACAGACCGTCAAAAAGGTCATGCTGCATGAAAGGCAACAGAAAAGTAAAAACCGGGAAAGTGAAATTTTACACAAAGGAATTCAATATCGTATTGGATAAGTAATCAGCCACCACGTCGGTCAGGGTGATCAAGCCTGTAAGTTGTGTACTTGCTTCAGAGCTTAAATTCTCCGGTTTTAACCAAGTCTCCGCAAACACCAAAATAAGAGAAGCAAATAAAAGACAATTAATGAAAAGACTAAACAGTTTGCTACGAAGTCCTCTGACATTTTGGTAAGTAATGTAAGGATATTTTTCCCAGGCTGGGGTACATATCTCAGTCTCGCCAGGGTCTTTACAGACAATTTCTGAATACTACGACTACTATGACCTTTACAAAGAGGGCTACTAGCAGGTTATGCACTGCTGAGATATCTACAGGGTATAACAGGCGCACATGGTCCATGTCACGCACGTGTACTCTCAAGCCACCTGGTGGCGAATTCTACCACCACGTGGTCCTCTTGAGCTCACGTGCACGCGACTCCTGACCGCTCCTTCGTGTCACGCGTGCCTAGCCGGCCGCTTGCCGTGCGGAACGCCCGTGACCGCAGGTACTTTCCTACTACCACAAGTCGCTCAGTGGTGTATTCCACCACGCCGCAACTCGTTAGAGCACAAGCTCAGCGGGTTTTATTTATTTTTTATTTATAATCGCACTTATCCTAATTAATAATGCCTACCTCGCACCATACGTTTCTCGTAACAGAGCTTTCATTATTTGCTTTCTTACTGCTTACCTAGCTTGTCCTGCAACAGGATTCATCGTCCTTCAGGGTATTCTGACACTTTACTTTGCACACTTTTAAAGAGCTAGCACAACTGGCTTGCTCCGCTGCTCTCGATCGACTCTCCTGTGACCTAGTTTTTTGCAATTCGCTGCTCGCATTTCGCTGCCTGCGCCTCTCTGCCTGTATGACGCCGCTGATTGCATTGCGCCACTGCCTGTGTTCGGCCGATCATGCTCTGCTGCTGTGGCTCTGCTCGCATTGCGCTGCTTGCACGGCTCTGCTCGCATTTCGCTGCTTGCCTGACGCCGCTGCTTGCCTAGTGTCACTGCCTGTGCCTGTCTGGCGCCGCTGTCTGGAAATTGGTCGCGATACCGTTGCCCGTGCGCCTTGTGCTGTCTGCGCGCAAGCTCTGGGTATCCAAGCACTAGGCTCGAGCTCTGGGTACCGAGGCACCGTTAATTGTGTTCTAGGCTCGAGCTCTGGGTACCGAGGCACCGTTACTTGTGCGTATGTTAGGCTGCTGGCCTGAGCACTAGCTCTGGGTACCGAGGCACCGTTACTTGTGCGAGCTGTGCATGGGCGTCGAACGTCTGGGGTTTATTTCTGTAATGTTGCCGATAAATTATATCCTGTCAACCGATTGAAAGAGGCTGGTATGAACACTGAGTGCAGAAACAACGGTGAAAAGATCACAAAAAAAAAACAAAATAGTGGTCGTAAAGAATTCAGGTATGCACAATACACAAAAAAAAAAAATTAGAATTAAATAAATAAAAAAAATAAAATAAAATAATTAATAAATGAAAATTCGCACCCGCCTCAACCGGGAGTTGAACACACGCACTCTCTCACAGCCGTCCGCCACTCTAACCACTCGGCCATTGCCTCACTGCTTGGCCTATCGGCAAAGCTGCATTGTCAACCAATTTTGTTACCATACAATGCAAATAAAAAGTTTAAAATGCTGTGTGTCTGACGCTAGATTTGAACTTCGGTATGCTTGTGTAAATTAGGTCTGCTTAAGTATACATATATAAAGTGAGTTTAATTCGTATCATATCTCACTTATTAATAGTCCGATTTAAATGAAATTATCACATAACGCCCGTAGCAAAGTATTTGTCATGTAAGATATACAACTTTGGTTGTTGAGCTAAGATTGTAGTTTTTAAATAGTTATTACTGATTTACGGTGGCGGGAAGGGGCGTGTTCAAATGTTAAAAAAAAAACTTTGAGACACTGCAATATATACGTATGTTGTCGCAAAATTTGATGACTCCAGCTCTTATAGTTTCTGAGATCCAGGTGTTCATACAGACAGACAGACGGACAGACAGACATGGCTCAATCGACTCGGCTACTGATACTGATTCAGAATATTGTGACGCCGCACATTTATCATTATTATATATTGTAAATACCAAATTAAATGCGATAATAATATGTACGTACAAGTTAACAACTAACAATGTATTGCTTCGTAGCAACTAAGTAGCTTTGTATAAACAATGCTGACGCGCCAGAATTGGGTTCAGCGCTCCACGCAAAGAACGCCTGGCAGCCGAAAACTGACACTTCCTATCGGGAGTGTTGCTTCACGCTGCAAGAAATGCTGAGTCGGCTTGCCGACTTGTGGTGGCGCGATGCATTGCTCGAGGGTAAACTTAGTTTCAATATTGTCTTCTACTCAGTTCAAATCTTCTGTCGAAATAAACCACAGCTTGCTCCGGCTTACTGCCGTTAAACACAATTGTTCTTATTTACAATCAAATCGCTATCGCCACAAGGCTAGTGATAATGACTAAGGGGGAGAAGTCAAGCCCTCCAACATAATCTCCGTAAACAGTGTCTAAGACGAACCTCAGCTAAAGAAGGGAGATCTCTGGACCTACTGGAATTCTTATAATTGGCGCCCAACGTGGGGCACGAACCCACGACCCTGAGATTAAGAGTCTCATGCTCTACCGACTGAGCTAGCCGGGCTAGCTAACGGCTGATCTACTATCGGGCTTGCTTGTTCCTCCTCCTAACTGTCCTCACTACCGTATTCAACCTTTATGTCTCTATAAGTACCTGCCCAACTCATTGGTTGGTTGACACAACACAAATATGTATTTTCGCCGAGCACAAACGATCGGCTTATTATGTATGACAGGAAAGGGTATGCAATATAATAATCTTTTATTGGGTATGCAACGAAAATTTGTTTCGTCAAAGTATGCAATATTTTTTATTAAAAGAGGGTATGCAATGAAAAATTTTTTGGTTCCTCTAAAAAGTATGCAGCACTTATTTTTTAATAAGGTATGCAACAAAAATGTACTCCGCCGAAAATATGCAATGCTTTTGCGATTAAATTCACAACGCACAACTACTACGTGGCCAGATACACAACTTTTTTCACTAGTAAATTTCTTGATTGCGTCAAAGAAGTCACTTGTAAAACTTACATGGTCTTCTAACTTAACTACCCTGTTTGTCGCCTGACAAAGTGTGTTAAATTAGATTGGTGGGTTCAGATTGTTGGTTGGGCGCCAATTATAAGAATTCCAGTAGGTCCAGAGATCTTCTTCATTTTCATTTCATTTCATTTTCATTTTCATTTTTTCAGCTGCCCCAGTGTGAACTTCACGGATGTGAATGACATTGTGGTGCCTGCCTCCATTAAAAGGAGTTCAAGGACACAATTCTGAGAAGGAAAAAAGGCCTTCTCTACTTCACACGAAGCTCTCCCCTTTCAACACCGCTGTCACTGCCACAATTCGGACAGTAGACAACGAACCGGTGTACTCGAGAGCCTACCCAAACCTCATGGGTGTTTCTGACTTCGTGAATAACGAAGTCAAACAATTGCTAAAGGATGGCATTATCTGGCCATCAAGGTCTCCATATAACAGCCCGACGTGGGTTGTTGACAAAAAGGGCACTGACGCGTTCGGTAACCCGAACAAGAGGTTGGTAATAGACTTCAGGAAGCTCAATGAGCGCACTATCCCGGACCGTTACCCTATGCCTAGCATTCCCATGATTCTAGCGAATCTGGGAAAGGCAAAATTCTTCACTACCCTTGATCTTAAATCAGGGTATCACCAAATTTACCTCGCGGAACATGACCGTGAGAAGACGTCGTTCTCGGTAAACGGCGGCAAATACGAGTTTTGTCGTCTACCGTTCGGCTTGAGGAATGCAAGCAGCATTTTTCAAAGAGCCTTAGACGATGTACTAAGAGAACAAATTGGGAAAATATGTTACGTCTATGTAGATGACGTAATAATTTTCTCAGAAAATGAGGCCGACCATGTCCGCCACATCGATACGGTGTTAAGATGCCTAATCGATGCCAACATGAGAGTAAGCCAGGAGAAAACTAGATTCTTTAAAGAGAGAGTAGAATACCTCGCCTTTATTGTCAGTAAGGACGGAACTAAATCCGATCCGGAGAAGGTGAAGGCCATTCAGGAGTACCCCTGAACCAGATAGCGTTTACAAGGTTAGGTCTTTCCTTGGTTTAGCCAGCTACTACAGAGTCTTCATCAAAGACTTGCCATAGCCCGCCCGATCACAGATATCCTAAAAGGGGAAAATGGTTCGGTGAGCAAACACATGTCTAAAAAAATTCCTGTTGAGTTTAATGAAACTCAACGCAACGCGTTGCAAAGGCTGCGAAACATACTAGCATCCGAGGATGTTATACTCAAATACCCCGACTTTAAAAAGCCTTTTGACCTTACTACAGATGCTTCGGCAAGTGGTATCGGTGCAGTCCTATCCCAGGAGGGCAGGCCAATCACCATGATATCGCGTACCCTTAAACAGCCCGAGCAGAACTACGCCACAAACGAAAGGGAATTGCTGGCGATTGTATGGGCCCTAGGTAAGTTGCAGAACTTCCTGGATGGCTCTAGGGAAATTAATATATTTACCGACCATCAACCCCTCACTTTCGCTGTTGCCGACAGGAACACGAATGCCAAGATAAAGAGGTGGAAATCTTACATAGACCAGCATAATGCCAAGGTTTTCTACAAACCTGGCAAAGAAAATTTCGTGGCAGACGCCCTCTCTAGGCAGAATTTGAATGCCTTACAAAACGAACCCCAATTTCGTCACTGTAAGAATGTCGTGTTAGACATAACCGACAAAAACGAACAGATCGAAATCGTCACTGCTGAGCACAACCGTGCTCACAGAGCTGCGCAGGAAAACATTAAACAAGTCCTTCGGGATTATTACTTTCTTAAAATGGGCAGTTTAGCTAAAGAAGTAGTAGCTAATTGTAGGGTGTGCACCCAAGCAAAGTATGACAGGCACCCGAAAAAGCAAGAGCTCGGGGAAACGTCCATACCCAGCTATACAGGTGAGATGGTGCATATTGACATATTCTCAACCGACAGGAAGCTATTCCTAATTTTCTAAATTTGCAATAGTGCAACCAGTGGTGTCTAGAACAATAGTGGACATCACAGCACCCCTTTTGCAGATCATTAACCTGTTCCCCAATATCAAAACGGTCTATTGTGACAATGAGCCCGCATTCAACTCGGAAACTGTCACCTCAATGCTCAAGAACAGCTTCGGCATTGACATAGTAAATGCGCCCCCACTCTACAGCTCGTCCAATGGCCAAGTTGAACGGTTCCACAGCACATTGGCAGAAATCGCCAGGTGCCTGAAGTTGGACAGAAAAACGAATGACACAGTAGAACTAATCTTGAGGGCAACGATAGAATATAACAAAACCGTGCACTCAGCTACTCGTGAGAGACCAATTGAGGTGGTTCACCCAGGGGCCCACGAGCGCTGCCTAGAAATCAAGGCAAGATTAGTAAAGGCTCAGCAAGACAGCATCGGAAGATGCAACCCATCCCGGCAAAACCGCGTGTTTGAGGTGGGAGAACACGTGTTTGTAAAAAACAACAAGAGGTTAGGAAATAAGCTAACTCCACTATGCACCGAGCAAAAAGTGCAGGCAGACCTGGGAACGTCTGTTCTTATTAAGGGGAGGGTGGTCCACAAGGACAACCTCAAGTAGGCATCCCCTCTACAGTTAGGTAGTAGGTTATGTTAAGGAAAACCCGAGCACTGTAGTATCACCTTGTCTTTAATTTCCAGGTTCACCCTCATGATGTTCATGTCCTTGGTAGTAGCGAATGCTCAGATCAGCGTCTTTTCGCATGCCAACTACATTCCTGTGCTAGATGGGGATGTGCTGGTGTTTGAACAGCGTGACCTCTTGAAACATTCGAGTAACCTTTCCGAGTACGCTAGTATGATAGATGAAACACAGAAACTGTCTGAGTCCTTTCCCCATTCACATATGCGTAAGTTGCTAGAGGTCGATACTGACCATCTTAGAACCTTGTTGTCCGTTCTCAAAGTCCACCATAGGATTGCTAGGAGTCTAGATTTTTTAGGTACAGCCTTAAAGGTGGTGGCGGGCATTCCCGATGCCACGGACCTCTTAAAGGTTAAGATCAGAGAGGCCCAACTAGTCGAGTCTAATTCCAGGCAGATAGCTATAAACTCCGAAACCCAGAAACAGATAAATAAGTTAACTGACTCCATCAATAAGGTGATCACTGCCCGTAAAGGCGACTTGGTTGACACTCCACACTTATATGAAGCGCTACTGGCAAGAAATAGGATGCTGTCTACAGAAATTCAAAATTTAATTCTCACTATTACTTTGGCCAAATCAAACATTATAAATCCCACAATTCTTGATCATGCCGACTTGAAGTCTCTTGTAGAACAGTCCGAGAATAGCATTCATATTTTAATTGCCTACCCTAGAGTCAAGTTCAGTTGTAAGAAAGTCGCCGTCTACCCTGTATCTTACCAACACACCATCTTGCGCCTCGACGAGGACACACTGGCCGAATGCGAACATGACACCTTTGCGGTCACCGGATGCACAGATACCACACACTACACGTTCTGCGAGCGGTCTCGGCGCGAAACTTGCGTGCGCTCACTCCGCAGCTCACGTTAGCACTGATGGCAGCCCCGAAACACTGATAGAGGGAACCTACCTGATAACCTTCGAGCGAACGGCAACCATCAACGGCTCCGAATTCGTGAATCTACGGAAAACACTAAGCAAGCAGCCAGGCATTGTGCGTTCACCACTACTTAGCATCGTCGGCCACGACCCTGTGCTCAGCATCCCTCTGCTACACCGGATGAGTAACGAAAACCTACATTCCATCCAAAACCTTATGGATGATATGGAATCTGAAGGCTCGTCTAGACTCTGGTTCGTGGCTGGTGTGGTCCTAAACTTCGGCTTGATTGGCTCTCTCACCCTTTATCTGGCATTAAGGAGAAGACGAGCCTCCAGGGAGATACAGCGCACCATCGTCACTTTCAACATGACCGAGGACGGTCATAAACTTGAGGGGGGAGTAGTTAACAACTAACAATGTATTGCTTCGTAGCAACTAAGTAGCTTTGTATAAACAATGCTGACGCGCCAGAATTGGGTTCAGCGCTCCACGCAAAGAACGCCTGGCAGCCGAAAGCTGACACTTCCTATCGGGAGTGTTGCTTCACGCTGCAAGAAATGCTGAGTCGGCTTGCCGACTTGTGGTGGCACGATGCATTGCTCGAGGGTAAACTTAGTTTCAATATTGTCTTCTACTCAGTTCAAATCTTGTGTCGAAATAAACCACAGCTTGCTCCGGCTTACTGCCGTTAAATACAATTGTTCTTATTTACAATCAAATCGCTATCGCCACAAGGCTAGTGATAATGACTAAGGGGGAGAAGTCAAGCCCTCCAACATAATCTCCGTAAACAGTGTCTAAGACGAACCTCAGCTAAAGAACGAAGATCTCTGGACCTACTGGAATTCTTATAATTTACATATCGATA
>JAEIFI010000165.1:0-36638 GCA_018901815.1 Zaprionus lachaisei
ATATCAAATTTATAAATGTTTTATCCATATATATACACATATAATATATATTTTATATCCACCTTCTCCTTTTTAGAAAGTGAGATGGCACCACGGAAGGCACAAATACCAGCCAAGCCCAAAAGAGTGAACTCCTTCAATTGCCGCGTCTGCAGAGGAGTCCATGCCTTTAAATAGTGCCAACGGTTTCGCAGTGGTGGCACCTGTCGCTTATGCGGCGAAGGCCACCATACGCTTCTTCATCTTCCAACCACCACTCCAGCCAAGAACGCAGAACGCTGTCAAATACACGCCGACTCCTCCACCTCCAGAGTCCCTGGCGACAATCCCCTCGATTTCAATCAGCATGCTGCTGACGACCATCGTAAACATGGACGTGGCAGGCAAAATTTTGCAATAGTATTGCAAGGGGGAGGGATGTTTACGACGAAACCTCGCCGCCGAAAAGTAGGCAGCGTTTCGGCGTAAACAGTGCGAGAAGTCACTAAGGGCTCTCGCATTCTTTTATCCGGATGTATGTTAAGCTAGACTTAAGCTATATTTTATTGTATTTCTATGTACTAGGTCATAAATGACATTCTATGTACTATGTCATAAATAAAAATGGAATTCCCATATTAAGTTTTATTTTCAAAAGAAGACAAAATTTAAGTTGTTACATTCCGATTATTTTAAACACCATATTCTTCAGCCATTAATTCTTCTCGAATCTTATGCGGTAAACTCGCCATGTCATCAGTCATCATTTCAATGAACGAATTTATTTCTAATAATTTTGATCGATGCCGTTTTACTTCATCACTACAAAAATTTAAAAATATATATAATTAAAAGTATTAAAATATTATATTTTACATTCGGGATCCCGAAATTAATAAATATATTAATTAAATATATTATTAGAAATTATTGCAATTTCGCATATACTGATATATAATTAGATATATGTATATAGTAACATATATGCACATAATACATACATAGTAACAGACTCACACGGCACTATACACACTCCACTCATGTTACAACGCCTTAGCCTTATGCAAAAGAATTGTAGTAAACATCTTTCTCAGCAAAAGTATCCACGCGCATGCAGTCGCTTAGCGATTCCACATGATCATATTATACACACAAACATAAAACATACATACTCTATTTGATAAATATACTTATCCACAGTCAAAGCTTACATCGAAATATTCTTATAATGAATGTTTAGTCTAAAGCTGAATGCCAATCTAAATAAACACCAACTCCAAGACCATACCATAAAAAACCTAAAAACATACCATAAAAACCATATCAAGTTTATAAGTTTTATTTCAGTTTTCGGTGTGCAATATTTCAGCGTTGGTCTCAGGACCATATGTTCGAATCAACACAAGATATTGATAACTCACGTCAGTGGCGCAGCCGGTAGGATAACAGTGTTGGTTTCTGGATGCGATAGCCAGACTTTCCAATTCTCGCATTCGTTATCAGTTCTGTTATCAGCAAATGAACTTTCGTAAAGACAATTTGCATCGGTCAACAACGCTTTAAGTTTACATGAGTATACCTCGACAGTGAAGTAAGAAATTTAAAAACAATTTTAAGAAGAATTTTTAGAATTCACCGGAGTGATAAATCCAAACGGTTATCTTCATCAGGTTGAAACAGAAAAAAGTGCAGTGAAAATTCACAAGAAAAACTTTACAAACAAGAAAAGTAAACATAACAAAAATTAAGTGAAACACATAAAGAAAAACTTACTTAAAACAACTTACAAACTAAGAAAACCAATTCGTTTAAATAAATAAACATAAGAGAAAAAAAAAAACAATATAGATTTTTGGAATCATCAACAACAAATCAACAAAATGGTGGCGCCAGAGTAACAACCCATTCTTCATTCGGAAAGCAACATGATCCAAGTGGAACGTCAAATACAAGCAGTAGAGAGCTTCTAAGGTGATGCAAATATTCGCTAAACCTTCAAAGGTCGCATCGACTTTATTCTGACGTTTTATCAAGCAAAAAGATGCGCGACAACAACTTATCATGTTTGGACATATCGAGCAAACATTAGCGGCGACGTCATCCGTGCCCTGGGAATCACGAATTTGACCAACTGGACAGATCTTCGTAGGCAACTCGTCCTGAACTACAACCCAAGTACCGACTGATCAATTACTAGAGGATTTTCGTAACACACAGGTAATATAAGATCATTTTTGGAAGAAGCAGAAAGAAAAAGACAAATTTTACTACTATAAACTACTAAATTAGATTTAGAAAATAATTCTGAAGAAACTACATTATACAACCGATTAATTAAAAAAAGCATTGATACTTTAATACAAAAGTTACCCACACATATTACCAGTCGTATGCCATTTGGGCTCAAAAATGCACCAGCTACTTTCCAGAGATGTATGGACAATATATTTCGCCCACTTCTTAATTAAAATTGCTTTGCATACATGGATAATTGTTTCCCCTCACTTGAAGAGCATTTGCAGTCATTACACGCAGTTTTCACGAAATTATCAGAAGGCAACCTTAAATTACAATTAGACAAATGCGAATTCTTAAAGCAAGAAACCTCGTTCTTAGGCCATGTCTTTACTAGAGATGGAATAAAAACTAATCCCGAAAAAAATAAAAGTCATAAAAAAGTACCCATTACCAAGCAAACCTAAAGAGATCAAAGCTTTCCTAGGTCTTAGAGGTTATTTTAGAAAATTTATACAGAACTTTGGCGACATTGCTAACCATTTAACTAAATGTTTGAAAAAGTCTTTAAAATAGATACAAAACAGACTGACTACATAAAAGTATTTTAAAAAGCTTAAACATTTGATTTCCGAAGACCCAATTCTAAAGATACCCAATTTTTAAAGAAAATTCGTATTAACTACAGATGCTAATAACGTGGCTTTAGGAGCCGTTTTGTTACAAAATGAACATCCAATTAGTTTTATTAGCAGGAGTTTAAATGAACACTTAATAATTTACAGTGCCCTATGAAGAGCTTTAAGCAATAGTCTGGGCGACAAAAAGCTTTCGACATTATTTGTTTGGACGACATTTTGAATTAGCTTCCGATCACCAACCACTTTGTTGGTTGCATAAATTATAAATCCAATGCTACATTAACGAGGTGGAAGATTAGACTTTTGGAAAACGAATTTGAAATGAAATACAGTATAATGTGCTTAACTGCCTCAACACCTAACTGCACATTACAGGTAACTGCCCAATCATACTTTTTTTGTACATCGAAAAGCTATTTTGTTTGAAAAATATTAATTTAATTTAATTTAGTTGCATTCAATAAAAAGGATTTTTAGGATAACTTCATAAATTTTGTTGCAATTTTGATTGTTTTCTCTTCCAAATACATAAGTTAAGTGCGCCACCTTTTGCTTGACTTTGCAAAAGCGCCATTTTTTTTCGTTGTTATTATAGATCGTCACTTTTTGCTAGTAAAGTGAGAAGGACGCCACCGATTATACTGTTCGTTTTGATAGTGGCGCCAAACTGCGCATGACCTATTTACCTATGCTTGGCAATGCCATATAAATGGCAAGTACATAGTTTGTTTACATTTTTTTGAGTCAAACAAGGTGAGGCAGTTTAGCACTGTATATAAAAGGAAAAGAAAATTTTGTAGCGGACGCGCTATCTAGAATAAAAATAGAACAAACGTTTTACGGTGATTCCACCCAGCATATTGCAGAAGAAGACAGTAGCAACCTAATAAGCTTGTCGCATAAACCCATTAACTGTTCTAAAATACAGGTTATATTTTCAAAAGAACCGCCTAGTGTTAGACACGAAACCTACCTCAAAAAACCAATAACCCACATTTCATGTGACGAAATGACAATAGAAAAGCCGAAAGAATTTTAGTTGACTATTTTTGCACGAAGACCAGCGTTTTATATATAGAGTGTGATGCAGACTTCGAAATAATTCAAGCTGCACATATAGAAATAATAAATACAAAGCACACTAAAATCACCAAAATATACCTTCATATGCAAAATTTAAAGAGTTAGTGCTGAATACCCATGAATAACTTCTAAAATAAAACTCTTCGGCAAATTTCCCCCAATAGTCAACTACTTATTCAAAACATTATAAATGAATTCCATATTTGCAATCTGTGTTAATCAGATCACCGCAATACAGATATGCCGATGAAAATTATACAAAAACTAGAACATTGTTGTGACAAAGTCGTCATAGACATTTATTCTTTTGAAGGTAATCATTATTTGAGTTGCATAGACATTCGCTACACTTGAACGTATAAAAACTAAAGATTGGAAGAATGTAAAAATTCCTAATGCGCATTAATTAATTGGGGAAACCTAGAATATTGAAAGCAGAGAGAAAGACGGCGCACTTACCAGCATAGCCTTAAAACGATGGCTCGAAAGTGAGAAAATCAAATTACAACTAAACACAGCAAAAACATGAATATCAGACTCGGAGAAATTCCACAAAACAATAAAAGAAAAAATTCGAATAATTACAAATTCCAACGATAACGAGGCTAAACTGAGTAAAATAGAAATAATACTTAACACTTACAACCAAAAAACCAAACATGATACATGACCCTAGCACACATATTTCTCTATGCAGGGCAACATTGCTTAATCAAATTAACAAAGAAAATAAAATCAACGAAATTAATAACAAAAGAAAATAATAGGAAATTGATACAAAAGGACCGCTGCAGAGAGGTAAACTTCAAATGTAATAGAAATGTATAACGGACCCTGATCACTACAAAATTACCAATAGAAATAACAAAAGAAAATTAACCAAATTACCATCCCGCAGTCCCCTGGTTCATAGTAATCCTACTCCTCATCTTTACCACAACTTGTTACACCCAACAAATCCAAATAAATAATATCGATACCAACCATGGATATCTGCTTTTCTCGGATAAACCTATACAGATGTCATTTTTACGAGCATTATTGCTTAAGAATTAACTTAACCGAAATTAACAGCATAACTGAAAATTTTAGCCAAGTATAGCTAACTATACAACTGTATCTCATATCCAGTTGTTATATAAAAAATTGCTTAGGGAGCTAAACGAAATCAACTTACACCAAGTAAACAGAGGAAAACGAGAGCCGATTAATATAAAAGGTTCAACATACTATTACCGTTTTGGCACCTTAGATGACAATGACCGAATAGAAATTTAACAAACTCAGTAAAATAACACGAACTAAATAACGTAATACAGTTAATAAATAAAGAGATGCAAAAAATTGACGAATATGAAAACAACCGAATAAATATCGAAACATTAGTACACGAACTTCTTCAGTTTACAGAATATACAGATGACATAGAGATATGCAGCTCTCTCCACTCGGATTGTTTAATCCAAAACTTTTGAACTATGACA
Organism: Zaprionus lachaisei; assembly: GCA_018901815.1. NCBI lineage: Eukaryota > Metazoa > Arthropoda > Insecta > Diptera > Drosophilidae > Zaprionus > Zaprionus lachaisei. The sequence continues at coordinate 5,423 of JAEIFI010000165.1, forward strand.
GACTAGAAAACGTAAACGTAAAAATCATACAATCAATTAAAACATCAACATGGATTAAATACAAAGACAATCTTCTGCTTATTATATTCCACATACCCACTAATCAATAATTAATTAACACTGTGCAAATCATTCACTATCCCACAATGGTTATCAGCTAGATCAAACTAACACACTATTTGAAAAAGACGGAAAAGTATTTAATTCCGAAAACATAAAAATTGAAGATGAATGCATTAGAAATATAATTCATCTAAATAAGCCAATTTGTAATTACATACGTATTCAATCAACAGAAATAATTAAATATATTGAACCAAATACAATTGTGACATGGACACAAACATAAAACATACATAGTTTATTTGATAAACATATCTACTTCCTTTTCTTAACAGCTAGATATTAACTTAGGTCTAAATATAATCTTAACATTAAATATTGTATTTTTTGTGTGGCATACAAAATTATCAATGTATATCTTGGGTAACAGTTTTTAAAGTCCCTTTTTGTTAGTTCTCATATCTGTGGTTGCTGACGGCGATAAAGGCAAAATTAATCTGAAACTTTATTTATCTTTCCTTTCAATAGATGGGATCGGAACAAGCTTAAATATATCCAGTATTTGTGTAGAGTTATCTTAATATATTCAAGATCGTTTTCTTTAGTTCCTACAGTCTTCATCATTTTATATACCATGAGCACATTGTCTGAGTTGTCATAAATAAAAATGGAATTCCCATATTAAGTTTTATTTTCAAAAGAAGACAAAATTTAAGTTGTTACATTCCGATTATTTTAAACACCATATTCTTCAGCCATTAATTCTTCTCGAATCTCATGCGGTAAACTCGCCATGTCATCAGTCATCATTTCAATGAACGAATTTATTTCTAATAATTTTGATCGATGCCGTTTTACTTCATCACTACAAAAATTTAAAAATATATATAATTAAAAGTATTAAAATATTATATTTTACATTCGGGATCCCGAAATTAATAAATATATTAATTAAATATATTATTAGAAATTATTGCAATTTCGCATATACTGATATATAATTAGATATATGTATATAGTAACACATATGCACATAATACATACATAGTAACAGACTCACACGGCACTATACACACTCCACTCATGTTACAACGCCTTAGCCTTATGCAAAAGAATTGTAGTAAACATCTTTCTCAGCAAAAGTATCCACGCGCATGCAGTCGCTTAGCGATTCCACATGATCATATTATACACACAAACATAAAACATACATACTCTATTTGATAAATATACTTATCCACAGTCAAAGCTTACATCGAAATATTCTTATAATGAATGTTTAGTCTAAAGCTGAATGCCAATCTAAATAAACACCAACTCCAAGACCATACCATAAAAAACCTAAAAACATACCATAAAAACCATATCAAGTTTATAAGTTTTATTTCAGTTTTCGGTGTGCAATATTTCAGCGTTGGTCTCAGGACCATATGTTCGAATCAACACAAGATATTGATAACTCACGTCAGTGGCGCAGCCGGTAGGATAACAGTGTTGGTTTCTGGATGCGATAGCCAGACTTTCCAATTCTCGCATTCGTTATCAGTTCTGTTATCAGCAAATGAACTTTCGTAAAGACAATTTGCATCGGTCAACAACGCTTTAAGTTTACATGAGTATACCTCGACAGTGAAGTAAGAAATTTAAAAACAATTTTAAGAAGAATTTTTAGAATTCACCGGAGTGATAAATCCAAACGGTTATCTTCATCAGGTTGAAACAGAAAAAGTGCAGTGAAAATTCACAAGAAAAACTTTACAAACAAGAAAAGTAAACATAACAAAAATTAAGTGAAACACATAAAGAAAAACTTACTTAAAACAACTTACAAACTAAGAAAACCAATTCGTTTAAATAAATAAACATAAGAGAAAAAAAAAACAATATAGATTTTTGGAATCATCAACAACAAATCAACAAAATGGTGGCGCCAGAGTAACAACCCATTCTTCATTCGGAAAGCAACATGATCCAAGTGGAACGTCAAATACAAGCAGTAGAGAGCTTCTAAGGTGATGCAAATATTCGCTAAACCTTCAAAGGTCGCATCGACTTTATTCTGACGTTTTATCAAGCAAAAGATGCGCGACAACAACTTATCATGTTTGGACATATCGAGCAAACATTAGCGGCGACGTCATCCGTGCCCTGGGAATCACGAATTTGACCAACTGGACAGATCTTCGTAGGCAACTCGTCCTGAACTACAACCCAAGTACCGACTGATCAATTACTAGAGGATTTTCGTAACACACAGGTAATATAAGATCATTTTTGGAAGAAGCAGAAAGAAAAAGACAAATTTTACTACTATAAACTACTAAATTAGATTTAGAAAATAATTCTGAAGAAACTACATTATACAACCGATTAATTAAAAAAAGCATTGATACTTTAATACAAAAGTTACCCACACATATTACCAGTCGTATGCCATTTGGGCTCAAAAATGCACCAGCTACTTTCCAGAGATGTATGGACAATATATTTCGCCCACTTCTTAATTAAAATTGCTTTGCATACATGGATAATTGTTTCCCCTCACTTGAAGAGCATTTGCAGTCATTACACGCAGTTTTCACGAAATTATCAGAAGGCAACCTTAAATTACAATTAGACAAATGCGAATTCTTAAAGCAAGAAACCTCGTTCTTAGGCCATGTCTTTACTAGAGATGGAATAAAAACTAATCCCGAAAAAATAAAAGTCATAAAAAAGTACCCATTACCAAGCAAACCTAAAGAGATCAAAGCTTTCCTAGGTCTTAGAGGTTATTTTAGAAAATTTATACAGAACTTTGGCGACATTGCTAACCATTTAACTAAATGTTTGAAAAAAGTCTTTAAAATAGATACAAAACAGACTGACTACATAAAAGTATTTTAAAAGCTTAAACATTTGATTTCCGAAGACCCAATTCTAAAGATACCCAATTTTTAAAGAAAATTCGTATTAACTACAGATGCTAATAACGTGGCTTTAGGAGCCGTTTTGTTACAAAATGAACATCCAATTAGTTTTATTAGCAGGAGTTTAAATGAACACTTAATAATTTACAGTGCCCTATGAAGAGCTTTAAGCAATAGTCTGGGCGACAAAAAGCTTTCGACATTATTTGTTTGGACGACATTTTGAATTAGCTTCCGATCACCAACCACTTTGTTGGTTGCATAAATTATAAATCCAATGCTACATTAACGAGGTGGAAGATTAGACTTTTTGGAAAACGAATTTGAAATGAAATACAGTATAATGTGCTTAACTGCCTCAACACCTAACTGCACATTACAGGTAACTGCCCAATCATACTTTTTTTGTACATCGAAAAGCTATTTTGTTTGAAAAATATTAATTTAATTTAATTTAGTTGCATTCAATAAAAAAGGATTTTTAGGATAACTTCATAAATTTTGTTGCAATTTTGATTGTTTTCTCTTCCAAATACATAAGTTAAGTGCGCCACCTTTTGCTTGACTTTGCAAAAGCGCCATTTTTTTCGTTGTTATTATAGATCGTCACTTTTTGCTAGTAAAGTGAGAAGGACGCCACCGATTATACTGTTCGTTTTGATAGTGGCGCCAAACTGCGCATGACCTATTTACCTATGCTTGGCAATGCCATATAAATGGCAAGTACATAGTTTGTTTACATTTTTTTGAGTCAAACAAGGTGAGGCAGTTTAGCACTGTATATAAAAGGAAAAGAAAATTTTGTAGCGGACGCGCTATCTAGAATAAAAAATAGAACAAACGTTTTACGGTGATTCCACCCAGCATATTGCAGAAGAAGACAGTAGCAACCTAATAAGCTTGTCGCATAAACCCATTAACTGTTCTAAAATACAGGTTATATTTTCAAAAGAACCGCCTAGTGTTAGACACGAAACCTACCTCAAAAAACCAATAACCCACATTTCATGTGACGAAATGACAATAGAAAAAGCCGAAAGAATTTTAGTTGACTATTTTTGCACGAAGACCAGCGTTTTATATATAGAGTGTGATGCAGACTTCGAAATAATTCAAGCTGCACATATAGAAATAATAAATACAAAGCACACTAAAATCACCAAAATATACCTTCATATGCAAAATTTAAAGAGTTAGTGCTGAATACCCATGAATAACTTCTAAAATAAAACTCTTCGGCAAATTTCCCAATAGTCAACTACTTATTCAAAACATTATAAATGAATTCCATATTTGCAATCTGTGTTAATCAGATCACCGCAATACAGATATGCCGATGAAAATTATACAAAAACTAGAACATTGTTGTGACAAAGTCGTCATAGACATTTATTCTTTTGAAGGTAATCATTATTTGAGTTGCATAGACATTCGCTACACTTGAACGTATAAAAACTAAAGATTGGAAGAATGTAAAAATTCCCTAATGCGCATTAATTAATTGGGGAAACCTAGAATATTGAAAGCAGAGAAAGACGGCGCACTTACCAGCATAGCCTTAAAACGATGGCTCGAAAGTGAGAAAATCAAATTACAACTAAACACAGCAAAAACATGAATATCAGACTCGGAGAAATTCCACAAAACAATAAAAGAAAAAATTCGAATAATTACAAATTCCAACGATAACGAGGCTAAACTGAGTAAAATAGAAATAATACTTAACACTTACAACCAAAAAACCAAACATGATACATGACCCTAGCACACATATTTCTCTATGCAGGGCAACATTGCTTAATCAAATTAACAAAGAAAATAAAATCAACGAAATTAATAACAAAAGAAAATAATAGGAAATTGATACAAAAGGACCGCTGCAGAGAGGTAAACTTCAAATGTAATAGAAATGTATAACGGACCCTGATCACTACAAAATTACCAATAGAAATAACAAAAGAAAATTAACCAAATTACCATCCCGCAGTCCCCTGGTTCATAGTAATCCTACTCCTCATCTTTACCACAACTTGTTACACCCAACAAATCCAAATAAATAATATCGATACCAACCATGGATATCTGCTTTTCTCGGATAAACCTATACAGATGTCATTTTTACGAGCATTATTGCTTAAGAATTAACTTAACCGAAATTAACAGCATAACTGAAAATTTTAGCCAAGTATAGCTAACTATACAACTGTATCTCATATCCAGTTGTTATATAAAAAATTGCTTAGGGAGCTAAACGAAATCAACTTACACCAAGTAAACGAGAGAGGAAAACGAGAGCCGATTAATATAAAAGGTTCAACATACTATTACCGTTTTGGCACCTTAGATGACAATGACCGAATAGAAATTTAACAAACTCAGTAAAATAACACGAACTAAATAACGTAATACAGTTAATAAATAAAGAGATGCAAAAAATTGACGAATATGAAAACAACCGAATAAATATCGAAACATTAGTACACGAACTTCTTCAGTTTACAGAATATACAGATGACATAGAGATATGCAGCTCTCTCCACTCGGATTGTTTAATCCAAAACTTTTGAACTATGACAGACTAGAAAACGTAAACGTAAAAATCATACAATCAATTAAAACATCAACATGGATTAAATACAAAGACAATCTTCTGCTTATTATATTCCACATACCCACTAATCAATAATTAATTAACACTGTGCAAATCATTCACTATCCCACAATGGTTATCAGCTAGATCAAACTAACACACTATTTGAAAAAGACGGAAAAGTATTTAATTCCGAAAACATAAAAATTGAAGATGAATGCATTAGAAATATAATTCATCTAAATAAGCCAATTAGTAATTACATACGTATTCAATCAACAGAAATAATTAAATATATTGAACCAAATACAATTGTGACATGGACACAAACATAAAACATACATAGTTTATTTGATAAACATATCTACTTCCTTTTCTTAACAGCTAGATATTAACTTAGGTCTAAATATAATCTTAACATTAAATATTGTATTTTTGTGTGGCATACAAAATTATCAATGTATATCTTGGGTAACAGTTTTTAAAGTCCCTTTTTGTTAGTTCTCATATCTGTGGTTGCTGACGGCGATAAAGGCAAAATTAATCTGAAACTTTATTTATCTTTCCTTTCAATAGATGGGATCGGAACAAGCTTAAATATATCCAGTATTTGTGTAGAGTTATCTTAATATATTCAAGATCGTTTTCTTTAGTTCCTACAGTCTTCATCATTTTATATACCATGAGCACATTGTCTGAGTTGTCATAAATAAAAATGGAATTCCCATATTAAGTTTTATTTTCAAAAGAAGACAAAATTTAAGTTGTTACATTCCGATTATTTTAAACACCATATTCTTCAGCCATTAATTCTTCTCGAATCTCATGCGGTAAACTCGCCATGTCATCAGTCATCATTTCAATGAACGAATTTATTTCTAATAATTTTGATCGATGCCGTTTTACTTCATCACTACAAAAATTTAAAAATATATATAATTAAAAGTATTAAAATATTATATTTTACATTCGGGATCCCGAAATTAATAAATATATTAATTAAATATATTATTAGAAATTATTGCAATTTCGCATATACTGATATATAATTAGATATATGTATATAGTAACACATATGCACATAATACATACATAGTAACAGACTCACACGGCACTATACACACTCCACTCATGTTACAACGCCTTAGCCTTATGCAAAAGAATTGTAGTAAACATCTTTCTCAGCAAAAAGTATCCACGCGCATGCAGTCGCTTAGCGATTCCACATGATCATATTATACACACAAACATAAAACATACATACTCTATTTGATAAATATACTTATCCACAGTCAAAGCTTACATCGAAATATTCTTATAATGAATGTTTAGTCTAAAGCTGAATGCCAATCTAAATAAACACCAACTCCAAGACCATACCATAAAAAACCTAAAAACATACCATAAAAACCATATCAAGTTTATAAGTTTTATTTCAGTTTTCGGTGTGCAATATTTCAGCGTTGGTCTCAGGACCATATGTTCGAATCAACACAAGATATTGATAACTCACGTCAGTGGCGCAGCCGGTAGGATAACAGTGTTGGTTTCTGGATGCGATAGCCAGACTTTCCAATTCTCGCATTCGTTATCAGTTCTGTTATCAGCAAATGAACTTTCGTAAAGACAATTTGCATCGGTCAACAACGCTTTAAGTTTACATGAGTATACCTCGACAGTGAAGTAAGAAATTTAAAAACAATTTTAAGAAGAATTTTTAGAATTCACCGGAGTGATAAATCCAAACGGTTATCTTCATCAGGTTGAAACAGAAAAAAGTGCAGTGAAAATTCACAAGAAAAACTTTACAAACAAGAAAAGTAAACATAACAAAAATTAAGTGAAACACATAAAGAAAAACTTACTTAAAACAACTTACAAACTAAGAAAACCAATTCGTTTAAATAAATAAACATAAGAGAAAAAAAAACAATATAGATTTTTGGAATCATCAACAACAAATCAACAAAATGGTGGCGCCAGAGTAACAACCCATTCTTCATTCGGAAAGCAACATGATCCAAGTGGAACGTCAAATACAAGCAGTAGAGAGCTTCTAAGGTGATGCAAATATTCGCTAAACCTTCAAAGGTCGCATCGACTTTATTCTGACGTTTTATCAAGCAAAAGATGCGCGACAACAACTTATCATGTTTGGACATATCGAGCAAACATTAGCGGCGACGTCATCCGTGCCCTGGGAATCACGAATTTGACCAACTGGACAGATCTTCGTAGGCAACTCGTCCTGAACTACAACCCAAGTACCGACTGATCAATTACTAGAGGATTTTCGTAACACACAGGTAATATAAGATCATTTTTGGAAGAAGCAGAAAGAAAAAAGACAAATTTTACTACTATAAACTACTAAATTAGATTTAGAAAATAATTCTGAAGAAACTACATTATACAACCGATTAATTAAAAAAAGCATTGATACTTTAATACAAAAGTTACCCACACATATTACCAGTCGTATGCCATTTGGGCTCAAAAATGCACCAGCTACTTTCCAGAGATGTATGGACAATATATTTCGCCCACTTCTTAATTAAAATTGCTTTGCATACATGGATAATTGTTTCCCCTCACTTGAAGAGCATTTGCAGTCATTACACGCAGTTTTCACGAAATTATCAGAAGGCAACCTTAAATTACAATTAGACAAATGCGAATTCTTAAAGCAAGAAACCTCGTTCTTAGGCCATGTCTTTACTAGAGATGGAATAAAAACTAATCCCGAAAAAATAAAAGTCATAAAAAAGTACCCATTACCAAGCAAACCTAAAGAGATCAAAGCTTTCCTAGGTCTTAGAGGTTATTTTAGAAAATTTATACAGAACTTTGGCGACATTGCTAACCATTTAACTAAATGTTTGAAAAAAAGTCTTTAAAATAGATACAAAACAGACTGACTACATAAAAGTATTTTAAAAGCTTAAACATTTGATTTCCGAAGACCCAATTCTAAAGATACCCAATTTTTAAAGAAAATTCGTATTAACTACAGATGCTAATAACGTGGCTTTAGGAGCCGTTTTGTTACAAAATGAACATCCAATTAGTTTTATTAGCAGGAGTTTAAATGAACACTTAATAATTTACAGTGCCCTATGAAGAGCTTTAAGCAATAGTCTGGGCGACAAAAAGCTTTCGACATTATTTGTTTGGACGACATTTTGAATTAGCTTCCGATCACCAACCACTTTGTTGGTTGCATAAATTATAAATCCAATGCTACATTAACGAGGTGGAAGATTAGACTTTTGGAAAACGAATTTGAAATGAAATACAGTATAATGTGCTTAACTGCCTCAACACCTAACTGCACATTACAGGTAACTGCCCAATCATACTTTTTTTGTACATCGAAAAGCTATTTTGTTTGAAAAATATTAATTTAATTTAATTTAGTTGCATTCAATAAAAAGGATTTTTAGGATAACTTCATAAATTTTGTTGCAATTTTGATTGTTTTCTCTTCCAAATACATAAGTTAAGTGCGCCACCTTTTGCTTGACTTTGCAAAAGCGCCATTTTTCGTTGTTATTATAGATCGTCACTTTTTGCTAGTAAAGTGAGAAGGACGCCACCGATTATACTGTTCGTTTTGATAGTGGCGCCAAACTGCGCATGACCTATTTACCTATGCTTGGCAATGCCATATAAATGGCAAGTACATAGTTTGTTTACATTTTTTTGAGTCAAACAAGGTGAGGCAGTTTAGCACTGTATATAAAAGGAAAAGAAAATTTTGTAGCGGACGCGCTATCTAGAATAAAAATAGAACAAACGTTTTACGGTGATTCCACCCAGCATATTGCAGAAGAAGACAGTAGCAACCTAATAAGCTTGTCGCATAAACCCATTAACTGTTCTAAAATACAGGTTATATTTTCAAAAGAACCGCCTAGTGTTAGACACGAAACCTACCTCAAAAAACCAATAACCCACATTTCATGTGACGAAATGACAATAGAAAAAGCCGAAAGAATTTTAGTTGACTATTTTTGCACGAAGACCAGCGTTTTATATATAGAGTGTGATGCAGACTTCGAAATAATTCAAGCTGCACATATAGAAATAATAAATACAAAGCACACTAAAATCACCAAAATATACCTTCATATGCAAAATTTAAAGAGTTAGTGCTGAATACCCATGAATAACTTCTAAAATAAAACTCTTCGGCAAATTTCCCCAATAGTCAACTACTTATTCAAAACATTATAAATGAATTCCATATTTGCAATCTGTGTTAATCAGATCACCGCAATACAGATATGCCGATGAAAATTATACAAAAACTAGAACATTGTTGTGACAAAGTCGTCATAGACATTTATTCTTTTGAAGGTAATCATTATTTGAGTTGCATAGACATTCGCTACACTTGAACGTATAAAAACTAAAGATTGGAAGAATGTAAAAATTCCCTAATGCGCATTAATTAATTGGGGAAACCTAGAATATTGAAAGCAGAGAAAGACGGCGCACTTACCAGCATAGCCTTAAAACGATGGCTCGAAAGTGAGAAAATCAAATTACAACTAAACACAGCAAAAACATGAATATCAGACTCGGAGAAATTCCACAAAACAATAAAAGAAAAAAATTCGAATAATTACAAATTCCAACGATAACGAGGCTAAACTGAGTAAAATAGAAATAATACTTAACACTTACAACCAAAAAACCAAACATGATACATGACCCTAGCACACATATTTCTCTATGCAGGGCAACATTGCTTAATCAAATTAACAAAGAAAATAAAATCAACGAAATTAATAACAAAAGAAAATAATAGGAAATTGATACAAAAGGACCGCTGCAGAGAGGTAAACTTCAAATGTAATAGAAATGTATAACGGACCCTGATCACTACAAAATTACCAATAGAAATAACAAAAGAAAATTAACCAAATTACCATCCCGCAGTCCCCTGGTTCATAGTAATCCTACTCCTCATCTTTACCACAACTTGTTACACCCAACAAATCCAAATAAATAATATCGATACCAACCATGGATATCTGCTTTTCTCGGATAAACCTATACAGATGTCATTTTTACGAGCATTATTGCTTAAGAATTAACTTAACCGAAATTAACAGCATAACTGAAAATTTTAGCCAAGTATAGCTAACTATACAACTGTATCTCATATCCAGTTGTTATATAAAAAATTGCTTAGGGAGCTAAACGAAATCAACTTACACCAAGTAAACAGAGGAAAACGAGAGCCGATTAATATAAAAGGTTCAGCATACTATTACCGTTTTGGCACCTTAGATGACAATGACCGAATAGAAATTTAACAAACTCAGTAAAATAACACGAACTAAATAACGTAATACAGTTAATAAATAAAGAGATGCAAAAAATTGACGAATATGAAAACAACCGAATAAATATCGAAACATTAGTACACGAACTTCTTCAGTTTACAGAATATACAGATGACATAGAGATATGCAGCTCTCTCCACTCGGATTGTTTAATCCAAAACTTTTGAACTATGACAGACTAGAAAACGTAAACGTAAAAATCATACAATCAATTAAAACATCAACATGGATTAAATACAAAGACAATCTTCTGCTTATTATATTCCACATACCCACTAATCAATAATTAATTAACACTGTGCAAATCATTCACTATCCCACAATGGTTATCAGCTAGATCAAACTAACACACTATTTGAAAAAGACGGAAAAGTATTTAATTCCGAAAACATAAAAATTGAAGATGAATGCATTAGAAATATAATTCATCTAAATAAGCCAATTAGTAATTACATACGTATTCAATCAACAGAAATAATTAAATATATTGAACCAAATACAATTGTGACATGGACACAAACATAAAACATACATAGTTTATTTGATAAACATATCTACTTCCCTTTTCTTAACAGCTAGATATTAACTTAGGTCTAAATATAATCTTAACATTAAATATTGTATTTTTGTGTGGCATACAAAATTATCAATGTATATCTTGGGTAACAGTTTTTAAAGTCCCTTTTTGTTAGTTCTCATATCTGTGGTTGCTGACGGCGATAAAGGCAAAATTAATCTGAAACTTTATTTATCTTTCCTTTCAATAGATGGGATCGGAACAAGCTTAAATATATCCAGTATTTGTGTAGGGAGTTATCTTAATATATTCAAGATCGTTTTCTTTAGTTCCTACAGTCTTCATCATTTTATATACCATGAGCACATTGTCTGAGTTGTCATAAATAAAATGGAATTCCCATATTAAGTTTTATTTTCAAAAGAAGACAAAATTTAAGTTGTTACATTCCGATTATTTTAAACACCATATTCTTCAGCCATTAATTCTTCTCGAATCTCATGCGGTAAACTCGCCATGTCATCAGTCATCATTTCAATGAACGAATTTATTTCTAATAATTTTGATCGATGCCGTTTTACTTCATCACTACAAAAATTTAAAAATATATATAATTAAAAGTATTAAAATATTATATTTTACATTCGGGATCGAAATTAATAAATATATTAATTAAATATATTATTAGAAATTATTGCAATTTCGCATATACTGATATATAATTAGATATATGTATATAGTAACACATATGCACATAATACATACATAGTAACAGACTCACACGGCACTATACACACTCCACTCATGTTACAACGCCTTAGCCTTATGCAAAAGAATTGTAGTAAACATCTTTCTCAGCAAAAGTATCCACGCGCATGCAGTCGCTTAGCGATTCCACATGATCATATTATACACACAAACATAAAACATACATACTCTATTTGATAAATATACTTATCCACAGTCAAAGCTTACATCGAAATATTCTTATAATGAATGTTTAGTCTAAAGCTGAATGCCAATCTAAATAAACACCAACTCCAAGACCATACCATAAAAAACCTAAAAACATACCATAAAAACCATATCAAGTTTATAAGTTTTATTTCAGTTTTCGGTGTGCAATATTTCAGCGTTGGTCTCAGGACCATATGTTCGAATCAACACAAGATATTGATAACTCACGTCAGTGGCGCAGCCGGTAGGATAACAGTGTTGGTTTCTGGATGCGATAGCCAGACTTTCCAATTCTCGCATTCGTTATCAGTTCTGTTATCAGCAAATGAACTTTCGTAAAGACAATTTGCATCGGTCAACAACGCTTTAAGTTTACATGAGTATACCTCGACAGTGAAGTAAGAAATTTAAAAACAATTTTAAGAAGAATTTTTAGAATTCACCGGAGTGATAAATCCAAACGGTTATCTTCATCAGGTTGAAACAGAAAAAAGTGCAGTGAAAATTCACAAGAAAAACTTTACAAACAAGAAAAGTAAACATAACAAAAATTAAGTGAAACACATAAAGAAAAACTTACTTAAAACAACTTACAAACTAAGAAAACCAATTCGTTTAAATAAATAAACATAAGAGAAAAAAAAACAATATAGATTTTTGGAATCATCAACAACAAATCAACAAAATGGTGGCGCCAGAGTAACAACCCATTCTTCATTCGGAAAGCAACATGATCCAAGTGGAACGTCAAATACAAGCAGTAGGAGAGCTTCTAAGGTGATGCAAATATTCGCTAAACCTTCAAAGGTCGCATCGACTTTATTCTGACGTTTTATCAATGCAAAAGATGCGCGACAACAACTTATCATGTTTGGACATATCGAGCAAACATTAGCGGCGACGTCATCCGTGCCCTGGGAATCACGAATTTGACCAACTGGACAGATCTTCGTAGGCAACTCGTCCTGAACTACAACCCAAGTACCGACTGATCAATTACTAGAGGATTTTCGTAACACACAGGTAATATAAGATCATTTTTGGAAGAAGCAGAAAGAAAAAGACAAATTTTACTACTATAAACTACTAAATTAGATTTAGAAAATAATTCTGAAGAAACTACATTATACAACCGATTAATTAAAAAAAAGCATTGATACTTTAATACAAAAGTTACCCACACATATTACCAGTCGTATGCCATTTGGGCTCAAAAATGCACCAGCTACTTTCCAGAGATGTATGGACAATATATTTCGCCCACTTCTTAATTAAAATTGCTTTGCATACATGGATAATTGTTTCCCCTCACTTGAAGAGCATTTGCAGTCATTACACGCAGTTTTCACGAAATTATCAGAAGGCAACCTTAAATTACAATTAGACAAATGCGAATTCTTAAAGCAAGAAACCTCGTTCTTAGGCCATGTCTTTACTAGAGATGGAATAAAAACTAATCCCGAAAAAATAAAAGTCATAAAAAGTACCCATTACCAAGCAAACCTAAAGAGATCAAAGCTTTCCTAGGTCTTAGAGGTTATTTTAGAAAATTTATACAGAACTTTGGCGACATTGCTAACCATTTAACTAAATGTTTGAAAAAGTCTTTAAAATAGATACAAAAACAGACTGACTACATAAAAGTATTTTAAAAGCTTAAACATTTGATTTCCGAAGACCCAATTCTAAAGATACCCAATTTTTAAAGAAAATTCGTATTAACTACAGATGCTAATAACGTGGCTTTAGGAGCCGTTTTGTTACAAAATGAACATCCAATTAGTTTTATTAGCAGGAGTTTAAATGAACACTTAATAATTTACAGTGCCCTATGAAGAGCTTTTAAGCAATAGTCTGGGCGACAAAAAGCTTTCGACATTATTTGTTTGGACGACATTTTGAATTAGCTTCCGATCACCAACCACTTTGTTGGTTGCATAAATTATAAATCCAATGCTACATTAACGAGGTGGAAGATTAGACTTTTGGAAAACGAATTTGAAATGAAATACAGTATAATGTGCTTAACTGCCTCAACACCTAACTGCACATTACAGGTAACTGCCCAATCATACTTTTTTTTGTACATCGAAAAGCTATTTTGTTTGAAAAATATTAATTTAATTTAATTTAGTTGCATTCAATAAAAAGGATTTTTTAGGATAACTTCATAAATTTTGTTGCAATTTTGATTGTTTTCTCTCCAAATACATAAGTTAAGTGCGCCACCTTTTGCTTGACTTTGCAAAAGCGCCATTTTTTCGTTGTTATTATAGATCGTCACTTTTTGCTAGTAAAGTGAGAAGGACGCCACCGATTATACTGTTCGTTTTGATAGTGGCGCCAAACTGCGCATGACCTATTTACCTATGCTTGGCAATGCCATATAAATGGCAAGTACATAGTTTGTTTACATTTTTTTGAGTCAAACAAGGTGAGGCAGTTTAGCACTGTATATAAAAGGAAAAGAAAATTTTGTAGCGGACGCGCTATCTAGAATAAAAATAGAACAAACGTTTTACGGTGATTCCACCCAGCATATTGCAGAAGAAGACAGTAGCAACCTAATAAGCTTGTCGCATAAACCCATTAACTGTTCTAAAATACAGGTTATATTTTCAAAAGAACCGCCTAGTGTTAGACACGAAACCTACCTCAAAAAACCAATAACCCACATTTCATGTGACGAAATGACAATAGAAAAAGCCGAAAGAATTTTAGTTGACTATTTTTGCACGAAGACCAGCGTTTTATATATAGAGTGTGATGCAGACTTCGAAATAATTCAAGCTGCACATATAGAAATAATAAATACAAAGCACACTAAAATCACCAAAATATACCTTCATATGCAAAATTTAAAGAGTTAGTGCTGAATACCCATGAATAACTTCTAAAATAAAACTCTTCGGCAAATTTCCCCAATAGTCAACTACTTATTCAAAACATTATAAATGAATTCCATATTTGCAATCTGTGTTAATCAGATCACCGCAATACAGATATGCCGATGAAAATTATACAAAAACTAGAACATTGTTGTGACAAAGTCGTCATAGACATTTATTCTTTTGAAGGTAATCATTATTTGAGTTGCATAGACATTCGCTACACTTGAACGTATAAAAACTAAAGATTGGAAGAATGTAAAAATTCCCTAATGCGCATTAATTAATTGGGGAAACCTAGAATATTGAAAGCAGAGAAAGACGGCGCACTTACCAGCATAGCCTTAAAACGATGGCTCGAAAGTGAGAAAATCAAATTACAACTAAACACAGCAAAAACATGAATATCAGACTCGGAGAAATTCCACAAAACAATAAAAGAAAAAAATTCGAATAATTACAAATTCCAACGATAACGAGGCTAAACTGAGTAAAATAGAAATAATACTTAACACTTACAACCAAAAAACCAAACATGATACATGACCCTAGCACACATATTTCTCTATGCAGGGCAACATTGCTTAATCAAATTAACAAAGAAAATAAAATCAACGAAATTAATAACAAAAGAAAATAATAGGAAATTGATACAAAAGGACCGCTGCAGAGAGGTAAACTTCAAATGTAATAGAAATGTATAACGGACCCTGATCACTACAAAATTACCAATAGAAATAACAAAAGAAAATTAACCAAATTACCATCCCGCAGTCCCCTGGTTCATAGTAATCCTACTCCTCATCTTTACCACAACTTGTTACACCCAACAAATCCAAATAAATAATATCGATACCAACCATGGATATCTGCTTTTCTCGGATAAACCTATACAGATGTCATTTTTACGAGCATTATTGCTTAAGAATTAACTTAACCGAAATTAACAGCATAACTGAAAATTTTAGCCAAGTATAGCTAACTATACAACTGTATCTCATATCCAGTTGTTATATAAAAAATTGCTTAGGGAGCTAAACGAAATCAACTTACACCAAGTAAACAGAGGAAAACGAGAGCCGATTAATATAAAAGGTTCAGCATACTATTACCGTTTTGGCACCTTAGATGACAATGACCGAATAGAAATTTAACAAACTCAGTAAAATAACACGAACTAAATAACGTAATACAGTTAATAAATAAAGAGATGCAAAAAATTGACGAATATGAAAACAACCGAATAAATATCGAAACATTAGTACACGAACTTCTTCAGTTTACAGAATATACAGATGACATAGAGATATGCAGCTCTCTCCACTCGGATTGTTTAATCCAAAACTTTTGAACTATGACAGACTAGAAAACGTAAACGTAAAAATCATACAATCAATTAAAACATCAACATGGATTAAATACAAAGACAATCTTCTGCTTATTATATTCCACATACCCACTAATCAATAATTAATTAACACTGTGCAAATCATTCACTATCCCACAATGGTTATCAGCTAGATCAAACTAACACACTATTTGAAAAAGACGGAAAAGTATTTAATTCCGAAAACATAAAAATTGAAGATGAATGCATTAGAAATATAATTCATCTAAATAAGCCAATTAGTAATTACATACGTATTCAATCAACAGAAATAATTAAATATATTGAACCAAATACAATTGTGACATGGACACAAACATAAAACATACATAGTTTATTTGATAAACATATCTACTTCCTTTTCTTAACAGCTAGATATTAACTTAGGTCTAAATATAATCTTAACATTAAATATTGTATTTTTGTGTGGCATACAAAATTATCAATGTATATCTTGGGTAACAGTTTTTAAAGTCCCTTTTTGTTAGTTCTCATATCTGTGGTTGCTGACGGCGATAAAGGCAAAATTAATCTGAAACTTTATTTATCTTTCCTTTCAATAGATGGGATCGGAACAAGCTTAAATATATCCAGTATTTGTGTAGAGTTATCTTAATATATTCAAGATCGTTTTCTTTAGTTCCTACAGTCTTCATCATTTTATATACCATGAGCACATTGTCTGAGTTGAACGGAAGCATTTGTTCACTCTTTAAATGCTCTCGTATCTGGTTTGGTTGTTACTTCACCTGTCGTGATGATATCAACACCGGACTAATTGTATAACAGATTCATGATTTCGCTTTGCATTCGCTGTACGTTTGTTGCTATGAGCGTCAACTCAGCAGAAAGTGTAGTGTACCATTGAAATGACTGAAAGTGATTTCTTTTTTTTTGCCTTTGTCGTAATGATAGTTAAACTTTTTGAATTGGATATTTCGTCTCGCCTTATTACATTTATTGTCGAGGCGATCAATGTAGTTGTCGTCGGGCTTGCAAGTAATTTTCTACTTAAAGTTCTTCCCTCATATACTTTAAGTGTTGATACATACTTGAGCACGCATAAATTTATTCAAATCCAGAACATATTTCCTATTGTTTTTGTTTCCATAGAAAATGTTACCATAGCCTATCAAAATTTGTTTAATTGTAAAATGCAACAATGGTCTAGTCTGTAGTTGTAAGTTGAGTGGGGACAATATTTTTAAAGAATATTTCCGGCTTAGCTCCAAAATCTCTAATGTAGATGCATTGGGCCAAATCAATTGGTATTAATAACATCATAACTAACAAAGTAGTCGGTAGTGATGGTAAAGACAGAATTCTTAATTTGAGTCTTGATTCTTTTTTGACTAGCTCATCGTATTCCAGCGGATGTTTGTAATTGTAATATGCAACAATGGTCTAGTCTGTAGTTGTAAGTTGAGTGGGGACAATATTTTTAAAGAATATTTCCGGCTTAGCTCCAAAATCTCTAATGTAGATGCATTGGGCCAAATCAATTGGTATTAATAACATCATAACTAACAAAGTAGTCGGTAGTGATGGTAAAGACAGAATTCTTAATTTGAGTCTTGATTCTTTTTTGACTAGCTCATCGTATTCCAGCGGATGTTTGTGGTCTGGCTTTTCTTCTGAGAATAATGGGGCGATGTGTTGAATACCTCTTACAAATCCCTCATGCGGGAATGGCATTGATTACTCGTCCCATTAACCATTATAGTACTGCACTGTTGTCATCTCTTATTGGCACTAGCAAACCTGCTTTCACCTCAGTGTACGACTTTTTCCATTCGTAAAGTGATTGAAGATCTTGAAGATAGTCTTTAGAACAATGTACCGAAAACAAAGGTTTAAGTTTGGACACTAAGCTCAATTGTTGACTTGGTTCGTGATCTACTTGTGCAGTCAATGGTTCTATAATTATAAAATGGCCTGCGTTACTGCGATTTGGCATATGTTTTCGAGAATTCAATATTGCCTCGATCTCGTTCACTACAGTTTCTAGTTCTTCGAATGTGAGATCAGTTTTAGAAACAGTTTTAAATAGTAAATGTTCAGCCGATTTAACTGCTGCTTCTCGAAGTCCGTCAAAGTAAGGGGTGAATTTAAAGTTTTTTCTTTTTTGGTTACAATTTTCAATTATGGCTGTATTAGCCCTATCTGAATCTTTATCTTCCTGTTATTGAAGCTTCTTTGTGGCTACCACGAAGTTTGTTGTATTGTCACAATGCAGAACCAGATAGTTCTAACGACGACAAATGAATCTCCGTAAGGCCGTTAAGAACGCATCTGTTGTAAGGTCGCTGCCGGTAAAGCTCTAATGCATTTTATACATTTCTGGACAATGTTCCGGGCCATTAGTTTGCCTTTAATGGTCCAATATCTTTGTCGCGTTGCTGCCAGTAAGGTTTGGTCTGTTTTTGTAATTAAGTCATTGTAAGGCAGCAGCGTGGGATGTTCTGCATCAAATCCAATGTTAGCTGCTTCCAGTATTTTTCAAACTCGAATTATGTTATCCTTATCCAAAAATTGAGCTGGCGGAATTAAGCTGCTATGTCTGCCCATGTCTTCATTTTTGGAGAGTTTTGAACCATTTTGTTGAATATTTCGGATGACAATATTCTGAGCCTCCTTCAGTTTTCCTAATTATACCCTTCGACCATTGAAAATGGTTAATAAGGAGGCATGGGAGACCCCATAAAGTATATATATTATTTCTCAGGATCACTAGCCGAGTCGATTGAGCCATGTCCGTCTGTCTGTCCGGATGTCCGTCTGACCAGATGAACACACAGATCTCATCTATTATAAACGCTAAAGACACAAAATTTGGAATGAAGGTTCCAATATAATACCCGGCGCAGATCGAGTTTATTTCAAATATTGGATGCTATGCCCACCACCGCCGCAAATCACTAATTTAGTTTTTAAATTCGATTTGTAAGCGTCGTAAAAAATATTTAACTTTCTAACTTTAACATATACTAAGCTAATAATTATATCTACATATTCTCGAAATTCAATCAATTCAATCGGATCGAATCGTAAACACAGCTGTAATTCAAGAAAGTATGAGCATAACTCTAAGTGCTTGTGTCAGCTTACACGGGAGGCAGGCGAGCGCCATCTGTCGAGAATAATTTGAAAGTATGTTTACATTAATATGTGTATGAATTAAACAAATTAAACTTCACCGAAACATAAGTCGAAGGGTATCCCACTGTCGCGTGCCGCGCGACTGTTGCTTTTCTTAGTGGTTTATTAATACCTTTGTATTCATTTGCGTTATGCAACATAATTGATATGCACTACCTATATGCTGTATCTTTCAAATTGATTAATGTTAATATCTTCCTTTGGCAAACCTCGCAGAAGTTGATTTTTATCTGCGCACCATTTATTCACCATTATCAATTTGAAGGCTTATCTCCAACGATATTAATCTTCGTGAAGCTATGTCACGGTACTCTTCCAACGATATTCAATCTTCAATATATGGTAATTGAACAATCCATCGATTGTTGATAGCAATTTGTAGGATTTGATCAAATTGCCGTTCACATTACTTATCCATCTGCATGGTAGCTTTGTTTGAAGGTTGTTCAGTTCCCAAAATATGGCTAACTGTTCATCAACCTTCTCTTTAATAAGCGTAAAACATGTTACTGACGATGATGGCTTTTGTTGTATTTTTCCGCAATGATCCATCCAACTTTGGTATTTTTAAGCTTAGGTAGGACATCTGTCCTTTCTTAAATTTGAGTCGACTTGAGCTTTTCTCTGCAATCCCAATTTTCTCCAACAAATAAATTTATGTAATACGTGCAATCATAGAAAGATTCTGTAGCTTTAAATAGTTATAACTGATTTACAGAGGCGGGAAGGAGTGTGTCCAAATTATAAAAAAAACTTTTGAGACATCCGGATATACACTTTGTTGTCACAAAATTTGATGGCTATAGCCCTTATAGTTTCTGAGGTATAAGTGTTCATACCGACGGACAGACAGACATGGCTCAATCGACTCGGCTGTTGATACTGATTCATAATAAATATAGTTTATGGGGTCGGAAATGATTTCTTCTACCTATTACGCACATTTATTTTATTTAAGAAACATTTGTTTTATTTCAACAGTTCTATTTGATGGGCTGCAGAAAATTCGTGTAACATTGCTTTATTGTTTTAAATTATTACAACAATGGCGCCCACTCATAGTTATATTTTAAAATTGCGTTTGTGTGAAGGTAAGAAATCACGAAATCTATTACGTTTTCTGAAAGTAAAAATAAAGGAATTTGGTTCCAATGCGCAATAAGTATATTCCAACAAACTGGACAATATAATAAAGTTACCTGTTAAGTTTGCTGATCATATTGTCAATAAATTCTTTACTTCGAGTTGACATTCGATCCTCTCGTTCATCAATTCGAAGAGTGTGGGCATCTTTCATACCCGCAATTACATTTAATGTAGCATCCCGATCATCCATTATTAATAACAATTCTGATGGAACATCTTCAAAGTCCTGCAGCGCTAGTTTTGTAGAAATATAGCGTGTTACTAATTCGGTCATGTTTTCAGAAAAATGTACAGATATTTCACGCAATTGCACAAAGAACGATTGTGATTGTTCCAAAAATTTTGACATCATATCCAAAACTTTTCTGTTAAAATTGGTTGTGGTTTCCTAGAAAATAAATAAAGAAGAAATTCGAAAGTTTTAGTCGTGTGCTCTCGATTGTCATAACATAAACCCGCCAACAAATGTGTTTCATTTCATAGGACTCCAAAAAAATACGATACTCTTTGCCAGCGATTGAAAGCATTAAGCAGACAGCACTGTTGGAAACTATAGAAAATATTTACTAAAACAGTCGCAAATCTGCATTCGTGGAGATCGGTTGTGTCGCGCTTGTTGAGATCGGTTGTGTCGCGCTTGTGCACAAGCTTATCTATTTTGCTTTTACCGTTCATCCGTGGCTGTACAAAACAGCACGCATTCTAAACTTCGGACTCCGCCTTGTGCAGAGTCGGCATTTGGACAACAACAGAGGTGCGATAATCTTGCATTCTCTGCCCATTGGCCCCTCACCCCGCGCGCAGCTGGCAAGAGGGGCAGTGAAAGCTCGCAGTAATCTCTTAAACTCATTTTACTTTGTCTTGCTTGCTCGCAAACAGAACATAATTAGGAAAGCTAAAGTAAATCAGTGATTGAACAAAATATATTATACATAATTGCCCAAATGGAGGAGAACATTTTTCCTGACTCTCAGCTTAAAAATAAGCAGATTGTTTATGAGAAAATGTTCCTAACAGCTGACAAAACACCTTCGGATATTAGGGCTGAGTGCCGACTAGAAACTCAACGCCTTTTGTGCACTGAAACTCACATCAGCAATAGCACGACCACTCCGACTCTAACATTTACTAGTGCGGCTAGTAATCCCACTTGTACTGTAGCCACTATAATAACCAGCAGCTCTTGCCCCGGCAGACGTATTGATAGCCATGATGACCATAAACTAATATGCTCCACTGGCACCGAAGAGCCAACGACCAGCCAATAGACTGCTGAATGCCCAAAAGCAACGAATGATTAAAAGAAAAAAGAAACCGAAATCTTTGTCACCTACTTCTAGTGCCAAGCGCGTAAGCAGAGAAACCATTCTGTCCACAATTTTGAAGACGGTGCAACTAACGGAGACATACAGCTTAAGGGCCCAAAACCACCACAAATAGTTGTAAATGTTAGCAACTTAAATGACCTTTTTGAACTCATAAAAGAGGTCGCCAATCTGGATAACGTTACGACCAAGGCCAATCAAGGTGAAATGACCAGAATCTTTGCCAAGGATAGCGATACCTACAGGGCAATTGTTAACCATTTTGCAGAAGTAGATATTGAATCATACATACCAAATTCAAACGGAAAAACCGCACAGAATTGTAGTAAGAGGTCTACATCACAGCACCCTAAACAAAGATATTATAGATAGCTTGAAGGTATTTGGATACGATGTTCTTCATATTCATAATCCTACATCTAAGGATAATAAGGAAAAACTCAAACTCAAGCGCAGCCTACCTGCATCCACTGTGGAGGAGACCACATGGCCATATATAAAGGCTGTGAATGGTACCAAAACTATCTTCGCCGGTCAATGGGAACCACCAAGAGAGTGAAAAATGCAACCAGGTCGAATCGCTTCTCTGTAATGTCCCAGACAATTGTAGACAATTCTTATCCCACTACAAATGGTAGAGAGCCGCAACAGTTTCCTACCTTGCAAATGGACCGTGGCATTAAGGCTAGAAATTCAGCATTGCGTCACAATTTTCAGCAACCGTAATTATTACAGCAGCGGCCACAGCAACTGCCTCAAAAGAAACAACATACAATACAACAGCAACCGTCATACAGTTCCAATGGCAATACAGGGGTGTCCTACGCTGCAATAGCAAAAGGAATTTCTAAACCAGGCAACGTTGGAGTTGCACAGCGCCGTCTAGATATTATACAGACGCAACATTCACTGCAATAACGAGAAGACAGTAATCAACAGCACATATCTCTTGATGTACAATCGCTTCTGGAGTAATAACAACAACAATTTCAGCAATGGCAACAATAGCTCCAACAACAGCAGTAACAGCAATTTCTCATGTGGCTTCAACAGCAACAACAGGAACAGCAACAGCAAAACAAACAAGCCAACCAGCGCTTAGAAAAGCTTGAAAATATCGTATTTGAAATGGCTAATACTATAAAACAATGGGCTGGAGCTAATCGCCAGTCTCATGACAACGTTCCGGCCTCGCAATGAACCACCTTAAGGTTCTTATCTGGAATGTCAATGGCATTTCATGCAAAGCCAGAGAAATTGAGATCTTCGCGCACAGCAACAGCGTCGATATTCTTCTCTTAAATGAGATTAGGCTGAACCGAGGAGAAACAGTTAAGATATATGGATATACGTTCTATCCTGCGTACAAACCATCGTGTAATAATCACGGCGTCGGAGGAGCGGCGGTATTGGTGAAGAGTACCCTTCGCCATTTTCAACAAAGGGTCACTGAAACGCGAACCATTCAGATGTCATCAGTTAAGGTGGCAACTGGCCTTAGTGACATGGAGTTCAGTGCCATTTACTGCCCTCCAAGAAACAGAATAGAAGAAAGACATTTCACTAATCTACTCCGTGCTTGCGGACAAAGATACTTTGTAGGTGGTGACTGGAATGCGCGACACTGGCTCTGGGGAGATAGATACAACTCACCCAGGGGGGCGTGAACTAGCTGAAGCAATTTCTAGCAGTGGGGCTAATATTCTTGCTGCAGGATCACCTACAAGGTACCCATATGTGTCAAGTCATACGTCCACCTGCATTGATTTTGCATTGCATCACGGTATACAGGACTCTCATACAAGCATAAGCGCTAATTGGGATCTCGACTCTGACCATTTGGCTCTAGTCGTCACGATACAAACGGCTGGAGTTACCACGCGTGCATCTCCTCGGCTAGTTACCAAGCGCACCAACATTTTAAACAGCTTGGAGAGCTCCATTCAATTAGATACAACGCTTAATTCTGGGGAAGATATTAAAATGGCAGTAGACACTTTTGCTGAGACACACAGCAGCTGCTGATTCAACTCCTCCTGATCCTCCGACAGAACCGATTATATATGGCATAATACTCACAAGGGAGGCCAGAGAGCTTATTGCAACAAAAAGGCGCCTACGAAGACGAGCGATTCGATCTCAAGACCCATGGGATCGACTTCTTTGGAACCGAGCAGCAAATCAGCTAAAAAAACTTGCTAAGACGACTTAGAAGCGAATTTTTTGAGCAAAAGTTGACGTCGCTGGACTATACCGTGGATGCTAATTACTCACTCTGGAAATGTACTAAATCTGTTAAACGACATCCCTTTAGGCAGGTTCCTGTCCAATGTCCTGGAGGTAATCTTGCTAGGAATGAGGAAGAACAGGCAAACGCATTTACTCAACATCTGCAAATACGATTGACACCGTACGATTTTGCTACTGTTGAAGAGGTCAGTGAAACAAATGACAGCCTACAGACACCGCTGTAAATGGCTTTACCCATTACGTCAGCTAGGGTCGAGATAGTAGATGTCATAAAATCCTTACCAAAGAACAAGGCTCCTGGCATCGACAAGATTTGCTATGCGACACTTAAAGCTCTACCAATTCGAGCAATTATTTACTTATGCTCGATCTTCAACGCTATGCTACGGGTGCAGTTTTTCCCAAGGCAGTGGAAGATGGCAGCTATCCATATGATCCATAAGCCAGGCAAACCGGAAGAAGACCCGGAGTCATACAGGCCAATAAGTCTGCTGCCCTCAATTTCTAAGGTGTGGGAGAGGCTTATTGCAAAACGTATCAGTTTTGTCATAAGTCAAACCAACATCTTGCCGGAACATCAGTTCGGCTTCCGAGAGGGTCATAGCACCGTAGAACAGGTTCACAGACTGATGCAACATATACTGCAGGCATTTGATGATCTTGAGTACTGAGTACCTCCTGCGGTCATATCTGGATGGACGGAAGTTTATGGTCAGGTACAGGGATACCTACTCTGCTCCCTGCCAAATGTTAGCTGGAGTTCCGCAGGGCAGCGTCCTTGGCCCGCTACTCTATTCTTTATATACTGCTGACTTACCTAGACCCACCTACGAGAATATGCAATACCCCCAAAGGCTATCATTGCTACCTACGCCGATGACATTGCGGTTCTTTACAGATCCAAATGCCGTTTTGAAGCTGCAAATGGGTTGCAAGGATATCTTGAAACTCTATCAGCGTGGAGTAGAAGGTGGAACATGAAGGTCAATCCTTTAAAAACAGTGAATCCGTGTTTCACACTTAAAACGCTTGTAATGAATACCCCAGCAATACAATTTGAAGGTGTGACATTGGAACAGCCATCTCAAGCGAAATACCTCGGCATAATTTTAGATAAGCGCCTTACTTTTGGGCCTCACCTAAAAACAATAACCAAAAGGTGTGATAAAGATTGCAGCAACTACGATGGTTGATAAGCAAAAGGAGCACTATGTCGCTAAGAGCCAAAAGAGCAGTATACGTGTATTGTATAGCTCCAATGTGGCTGTACGGAGTGCAGATCTGGGGGATTGCTGCCAAATCAAACTATAAGCGGATACAAACAACTTCTGTGTTTTCATCCGATCAGACTGAAATTTACGGAATGTGGACATACAATTACAATACAGTTCAATATTTTTCTCGATGCAAAAGGTATAATTTCTTCTGCTTAATTAAAACAAACTACCAATTTGCGTGGATGTTAGGCGTGGCACATATCAACCTCTTTGCAAAATTTGGTGTCTCTAGCTCTTATTACTGTGTTTGCGCTGCCTTTATAGCCTGTTACATACATTTGCACAAAGTTAGTTTATTTTTTTTGACATTCACATTGTGACAGCCAAGGTGATCGGACGTACTCGAGGACGACAGCACATGTCACAATTCCGCTATTTAGGCCATGGATTTTTAAAAAAATTCATGGTCTATTGTGTTTGTCGGAACGGAATTGTGCGTAACAGGCAGAAGGAGGCATCCCCGACCCCATAAACTATATATATTCTGAATCAGTATCAGTAGCCGAGTCGATTGAGCCATGTCTGTCTGTCCGTCTGTCTGTATGAACACCTGGATCTCAGAAAGTATAAGAGCTAGAGTCATCAAATTTTGCGACAACATACGTATATATTGTAGTGGCTCAAAGTTTTTTTAAAATTTGGACACGCCCCTACCCGCCTCCGTAAATCAGTAATAACTATTTAAAAACTACAATATTAGTTCAACCAAAGTTGTATATCTTACATGACAAATACTTTGCCACGGGCGTTATGTGAAAATTTCATTTAAATCGGACTATTAATAAGTGAGATATGATACGAATTAAACTCACTTTGAACATACATTTATACTTAAGCAGACCTAATTTACGCAAGCATACCGAAGTTCAAATCTAGCATCAGGCACACAGCATTTTAAACTTTTTATTTGCATTGTATGGTAACAGAATTGGTTCACAATGCAGCTTTGCCGATGGGCCGAGGAGTGAGGCAATGGCCGAGTGGTTAGAGTGGCGGACGGCTGTGAGAGAGTGCGTGTGTTCAACTCCCGGTTGAGGCGGGTGCGAATTTTCATTTATTAATTATTTATTATTTTATTTTTTTTTATTTATTTTATTCTAATAATATTCGGGCGGCGAAATTTTTATTACGGTATAATATGATAATCCATGGCCTTATACAGTCAGCACCTGACTGTAGCGTTAGTATTTTTTTTAATCTCGTGTGCTAAACTCTACTGAACAAAACTCAACAGAATTAAATCTCTTCAAAGCAGACAACCGATAAGCAGCCAAACCAGCCAATTATTGCCGAGCCCCAAAAAAATGTTGCCTGCTTATAGGCTGTATATTAAAAGAAATCATTGCATAACCTTAGGCTGTGCGATTAAAGTCACTTTCTTGGATAAGTAGTGTATTCCTCCAGGTGAAACCTTAAATCCTAAGGGAATCCCGTTCCGCTGACGTTGTTGTTGCCTATGAAGGGCACAGCACACGGTCAGGTGGCAGATGGCTCCTACCAAGTTCAAGATAATGGCCGTAGTCAAAAAAGCTGCTATGGCGAAAGCTCTGGATATCGGCTCGGAGAGCTCAACTGGAACGGAACAGATGTGGGTCAGACGTAAAACCCCCAACCGCAAAGTCCATCCTAACATAAGTCGCCAACGGACAACTCTAACTGGTATGTAATGCTCACCGATGACAGCGACGACAACGATGACGACATGCCTCTGGCATCCACTGCTCCCACTGCAAGAGGAGAGGCCGCTACTGCTGCACCAAGGACCGTCAAACCTCCCCCCATTTTCATCCCGGATGTGGGTGATATAAAAAGGTTATTAACCGATGTGAAAATTGCAGTCGGCAATTCAAAATATGTCTATAAGTCAGGAAAAGACAGAAGAGTGCGGATCTCCCTAGACGACAAAGACGGCTACTCCAAACTCAAGCAATATTTAAATGACAATGAAATCCGTTACCAAACGTTCCAGGCCGCCACCACACCACTGACACCAATGAAATCAAAGACGCATTGGCTAAGCTAGGGCATACAGTTCGTGGCATCGAAATTAAAAACGCCATCAGCCGCAATTCAAATACGCTAATGCCCATCTTTTTCGTTAACCTGGAACCTACCAGTAATAATAAGGATGCCTTTTACTTCAAGCATTTGGGTCGCTGCATGGTATCTGTTGAGCCACCAAATAAAACCAGGGAGGTTATCCAATGCTTCCGCTGCCAGGGATTCGGACACGCCCAGCGTTACTGCCGCCTTGCCCCTAAGTACGTCAAGTGGAGGAGAGCACAAATCAGTGGAATGTCTGAAGACCAAGGACACCCCTGCCTCCTGCACCCACTGCAGCGTCATACAAAGGTTGCAAGGTCGAACAAAAGGCCAGGGTTCTGCACTCCCCAAACCCAAGGGTAATCACCAAGTAAAGTAGAGTTTTTGTATCAGCCACACTGGTACCCGGCACGTTCTTTGCCAGCATTATGCGTGGTACGCAGCAGCCACAGCCACAGGACGAGAATGTCCCATCCACCTCCAGCCAAACAATGTCCAGGAGGGACAAACTTGAGGCAATGATGGAGAAGCTCATGGACCAGTTTGCAGCAATGACCAGCCTCCTAATTGCAAAACAATGAAAATAAGTCTCCATATAGTCCTATGGAATACGAACGGCCTGTGTAACAGCAGGCCAGATTTAGACCTCTACCTTAAAACAAACAAAGTGGATATTCTCCTAGTTTTCGAGACCCATTTCTCCCAAAGATCATACATCTCAATTTCTGGATACGATGTGATAGCAGTTAACTACCTTTACAGCACTGCCCGAGGAGGAGCGGCCATCATCATAAAAAGCGGCATTTAATTTATTGAGCTACTGGTTTTTCAGCAACAGTGGGCACAGTGTGCAAAGGTTGGAGTATCTGGTCCGCGTGCAGACCTAACTATCGCTGCAGCGTACTGTCCACCTCGACATATTATTGAGCAAAGACAGTTCCAGGACATGTTGGACAGTGTTCGCCCTAAGTTTATAATAGCTGGCGACTTTAATGCCAAGCACATCTGGTGGGTATCCAGGCTAAATAACTCCAAAGGTAAAGCGCTGTTCAATTGAATGGAAAAATACCTAGAATGTCATTCGACAGGGGAGCCGTTGCACTGGCATACTGACAGTAACAGGTTTCCGGATGTGTTCGACTTTGCCATATCAAAAGGCATAGCCAGGCACAAAATCACCAGCTCAACCAATAATCTCTACTCCGACCACAGCGCTGTCACACTCTGGGTTAACTCACCGTCTGCCGGCGAAAGGCGAAAACTACCAGGCTGTTTAAGCAAAACACCAATATCGAGTGGTGCCAAAAATGGCTGGAGCATAAACTGGATCCTAAGGTTATCATCGGAAACGGCGATGACCTGGACAATGCCGTAGAGGAACCAAACATGGAAATCCATAACGCCCCCCGCTATGCCAACCCTGCTTAGAGACCCCCCGTTATTAATTGGGGCTTCAAAATGTATTCGAGTTTTTTTGATGTTAAGTCGAAACTCAGATGTGCTACGTATTTTTTTTTTTTTGCTCAGATCAGGATTCATTATCTTTTGTGGGATATTTTTGGGTTTTTCAGTTTTGTAAAGTTATGTCGAAAACCAGACGTGATGGTGAAATTCTGACCTCAGATTCGGATTCAGTGACCCAAAATACATATATCTGCATATGCCGCTTATCCAGATCATGAAACTTTTCTTTATTTGTGGGGATGTGTTATTTATACTCAAAAAAAATATCTATACTTTGTTGCACGAAATTTTTATTTATTTTCAATAGTTCAATAGCTTTATTTCCATTTTAAATTATATTTTTTGTGCGTCGTTCAATTTCACAAGCGCTTCTCCTACTTAATGTATTCCGATCTTTGAAACCGATTGCCTTAACTATTGTTCTATTGTTCTAATTACACGATGATTCCCAAATATAAGAACAACTATCGGATTTTTTAGCTTATCTTCTAACATCGATTAATCGTTAACTGCTTATTCGTTTATAATATAAATATTTAATATATATTTATTTATTTATTTATTTAACGTCAACTAAGCCAGTCGACTTGCATATTTAAAATAAAATTAGATAAGATTAAGATTAAAAATATAAAAAAAATTTAAAATTAATTAAAATTATATATTGATTAAATTTAGGCTGAGGAATATAAAACAAGAATTAACGATCCAGCATTTGCTGCAAAGGATTGGGGAAAACCCAGTGAAGCCCAATCAGATCGGTAGATTAATGTTAGTTATTAGGATGAGGTGTTAATTCATTAAGGATTGACAATTTAACAGAGTGTAGGGAGGACTCTGAGGACTCTGGCCTAAAATTACGAGTAACTCTAGAAGGAATACAGAAATTGATTAGGTTAAGTAGAGTGGGGGAATCTATATCGTACTTTATTAGTTTTACGATAAACATCACACCTAACATAATACGACGGTTAGTTAAAGAAGGTAGGTTAATTAGAAGAAGTCTACTAGAATATGGTGGTAAGTCTACACCCGAAACCCAATTATAACTACTATATAATGCTACAGCTCGGAAATTCTGACAATTGAGATCGTCCTCGATCTATATGATATTAAAATATTTACATACTAATGGTTAATTAAACTGTTAGTTAATATGTACATATGTATATACAAATCTAAATTAAAAGTTTGAAATGTTACTAGATATATAATGCGGGTTCTAGGACAAAAAGTGGAGTGCGGAATCAAAATTAATGGGTGTGACGAGGGGGGTTAAGTAATTAAGGTACCTAATTAGCATATTTAATGGGTTTTTCTGGGACAAAAAGTAGAGTGGGTGGATAAAATTAGCGGTGCGTGACGAGGGATCGGAAGTTAAGGATCCTAATTAGCATATTGAATGGGTTTTTTTGGGATACAAAGTGGAGTGGGTGGATAAAATAAGCGGTGCGTGACGAGGGGTCGGAAGTTAAGGATCCTAATTAGCATATTTAATGGGTTTTTCTGGGACAACAAGTGGAGTGGGTGGAGAAAATCAGCGGTGCGTGACGAGGGGTCGGAAATTTAGGGTCCTAATTCGGTGATGAATTAGGGTGGACAGTGTTAAACTTTAACAGGTGAGTATATGAAAATGAGCATGCATGATCGTGTTTACATGCACGTGTTAGGGAGTGTGGGTGCATGCACGCTTCAGTGCACACACGCGTGTGACTCATGAGGTTAACAGGTGAGTATATGCAAATGAACACGCATGATCGTGTTTACATGCACACGTGTTAGGGTGTGTGGGTGAATGCATGCGTCAGTGCACACACCATAACACATGGGGATCGCTGACGAGGGTAATATTTGAGAGGCCGGGACACCCTACCACAACATGTTAAT
>JAEIFI010000166.1:0-12272 GCA_018901815.1 Zaprionus lachaisei
GAGAAGCCTCCTTCTGCCTGTTACGCACAATTCCGTTCCGACAAACACAATAGTCCATGAATTTTTTTAAAATCCATGGCCTAAAAAAAAACACACACACACTCACACACACACACACACATACACACACACACACACACACACACACACACACACACACACACACACTCACACACACACACACTCACACACACACACACACACACACTCACACACACACACTCACTAGGGTCTTGCCTATAAGCTTGTAACCAACAAGCTAATGAAAAGAGAGGCAACTCCATCGGACCCTGCTCTCCTGGCTGTAATTGTAGCGGAATTATTCCCAAGGCAGACCACTAGATGGCGTCAAATAGCAGTGGCCCCTCCACCTGATTTCCCGTGCATCACAGATCACAAAATTGTCGAAGTACTGTGCAATCGCCACGCTGGACGTAAAGAATGCCTTCAATACCGCTAAATGGCCAGTAATACTCGGCGCCATGCAGCGCATGGGTATCCCGGAGTACCTCAGGATCATTGTGGGCAACCACTTTACCGAACGGGTCCTTTGGTTCGCTACGGACGCTGGCCCGAGAAGGTACCGTGTGTCGGCAGGTGTTCCCCAAGGATCTGTGCTTGGGCCGATCCTGTGGAACAACATGTACGATGGGATTCTGCGCATTAACCGGCCCTTGGGAGCTGAATTACATTGCTTTGCGGATGATGTGGCAATAACTGAAGTGGCTTAAACAATAGCAGATCTGGAAGTCAATTGCAATGCGGCAATAAGTGCGGCTATCGACTGGCTCGAGAATGCCGGCTTAACAATCGCTGCGCACAAAACAAAGTAGCCTCTCAAGAGTCCTTGAAGTACCTGGGAGTTCTGATAGATCACAGACTTTCATTCAAGGACCATGCTAGATACGCCAGCAGGAAGGCGGCAATTACAACGGCTGCCTTGTCGAGACTCATGCCCAACGTAGGAGGCCCCAGAAATCCGGCCAGGAAACTTTTAGTGGCGGTAGTAAAGGCTTCACTGCTCTATGCTGGATCAATTTGGAGCCAAGCCACCATAAAAGGGTCGTACCTGAAAGGAGCGCGCTCGGTACTGCGGTCTATGGCACTTAGACTAATTAGAGGCTTCAGGTCGGTATCCGTAGACGCAGCACTAGTGCTGGCAGGCTTGCCGCCAATTGACCTCGAGATCAAGACTTTTTGTCTAATTCGAGAAGGCGTTACCCGTCTGGAGGCTCACGAGCGGATACTGGTTGAGTGGCAGAGAAGATGGCAAGCATCGCAACGTGGGAGGTGGTCCTACCAGCTCATCCCCGACATAGCGGTATGGGCGGATTGCCGTCACAAGAACTTGGACTACCACTTAACCCCGTTCCTCACGGATCATGGCTGCTTCCGGGCCTATCTACTGCGTTTCTGACACGTCGTGTCAGCTCAATGCCTCTACTGTCCCGATGCGGATGAACGGCGGAGCATGTGCTGATGCACTGCTCCAGGTTTACGGCGGAGCGGGAGCAGCTAAGAGCGCTGACTTGTCATCCGCTCAGTCCAAGCGGCCTTATCGGGACTATGATGGCGAACAGGGATTCATGGGAGCTGGGTCACAGGATCATCACCAACATGATGAAAAGGGTCCGTGCTGAAGAGATGGCCAACAGAGCTGGAGGCTAATGCAGACGACGCGTTCCTGTGTGGTGGCGGGAAAGAATACTCAGCGACTCCGGCTTGTCGTAAAAGGCGACTAAAGGGGTGAAGGACGTGCGGCTCTTTGCCTGGCTTCACATCCTGCTCATCAAAGTCATACCTTGACTGGCAGTCCCGGTGAGCGAGTAAAGGACCGAAGAGCATACGGAGGTTTTTGTTTTAGTACGTAGGCATAATCCTAATTGGAGGGTTATGAGTCGTGCATGCCACCTACGGACGGTAGGTGGTATCTTTAGAAGATTTTAATTTTTCTACGATAAGGCGTTACAAAAAAAAAAAAAAAAACACACACACTCACACACACACGCTCGAAGTCTGTGCTGCGCTGGCCAGGAAGCAGCGCTCAGATGCTATACTGATAAAGTGCAGTGAAGGATACTACGCAGATATGCTGAGGATCGTCAAAACGGAGTCCTCACTCAAGGGACTGAAGGATAGCGTCCAAGGCCTGCGAAGGACAGCCAATGGGGGACTCTTTCTGAGGATGCAGAAGCCCCTTGACCCATCCACGCAGCAACTGCAAACGGCATTAAAGACAGCCATCTCTGGCAAGGCGGAGGTGGCGGTCATGCAGGAGACGGTCCAGATCGAGATCCGTGACCTGGACGACTTGACCAGGGCGGAGGAGGTCACAATGGCACTTTTTGCGGATGAGGATAGCGTTATCCCAAACGACACTGCACCCAGGATGCGGAAAGCATTCCGCGGAACGCAAATTGCGACGGTCAACCTGAGACCGGAACATGCGCGGAGGCTGCTCGACAAGGGCAGAATCCGTATTGGATGGGTCGTCTGCCGCATTAGAGAGAAAACGGAGCCGAGACGCTGCTATAAGTGCATGGGCTTCGGGCACACCTCGGCAAGAATCCGCGCCTCCGACGCAACGGCCAAATCCACGCAGGAGTCCTGCTTCAAGTGCGGAGGCACTGACCACAAGCACAACACCTGCAGAGGCATGCCCAGGTGCATTCTATGCACTAGAGGTGGCAAGACCGCGAGGAAAGCAGAACACGCGACCCTGAGCAGGAGCTGCCCCGAGTATCAGAAGGCCATTAAAAACTTGAACCATTGCCGAGCTGCCCAAGACTTACTGTCTCAGACGGCGACAGAGCAAAGCGCAGACATTGCCATCCTGAGCGAGCCCTAT
Source organism: Zaprionus lachaisei (assembly GCA_018901815.1). Taxonomy (NCBI): domain Eukaryota; kingdom Metazoa; phylum Arthropoda; class Insecta; order Diptera; family Drosophilidae; genus Zaprionus; species Zaprionus lachaisei. Next base: position 2,849 of record JAEIFI010000166.1, read on the forward strand.
AGGGCAAAACCAGAAGGCGTGTGGCAGCAAAGCGGGAAAGCAGCCATATGGAGCTGCGGACAGCCCCCGGGCCACCTAGCGGAGAGGGCGTCGAGACGTGGCTACGCCAGGGCTAAGTTTCAAGCGACTACCATATACAGTTGCTACTTAGCCCCGAGTATGCACATAGAGGAGTTTAGGGACATAGTGCAGGAGATCGCCCAAGATGCTCGAGGACGGTCCCCTGTGCTAATAGCTGGCGATTTCAATGCATGGTCCTCCGCCTGGGGGAGCACGAGTACGACACAGCGAGGTACCATCATCCTTGATGCCTTGGCCATCCTGGACGTCTGCCTACTAAACGACGGCAATAGGTGCACCTACAGCAAGGCAGGACGGGAGTCCATCATTGACCTGACCTTCACCAGCCCGGAGCTCACCCGTAACAGCTGCTGGGAGGTCACAGACCTTTTCACCTATAGCGACCATGCGATCCCCAGGGATCAGTCCTTGGGCCAATCTTCTGGAACGTAGAACAAGCCAGAAGCCACCTGGGGGCAAGGCATCCAATTCCACTTCCGCTATCTGGAGGATGATGGGCAACACGCGCGGTCCCAGGCAGCACAGCCGAAGACTGCTAGCGACAGTGGTGACCTCCAGTATACTGTATGCCGATATGGGCTGACGCAGTGCCGACCGTGAGGTACAGGCGACACACACACACGCACACACACATACACACATACACACACACAGTGAGTTTTTCCCGCTTAAAACAGATGCGTTTGTTTTTCCCTCTGCGTGATTTTCCTCATAACATCGTTTACGGGTCCAGCGATTTGAAGGGCTGTGTGAGGCCATATCTGGGCGATTCCCTGTAGCTGCGTTACACGTTACTGTTACTGCGCCTCAGCAAAGCTCGGGCCCACAGCACCAAGAAAGTAGAGGATGCCGTAGGCAAGGCTTTTGAAGACCGTGCAGCGGTTAAGTCACTGGCAGACACAGCCGAGGTTGTCATTAGAGACTTAGATGAGCTGGCCACAATGGTCCAGAAAGCAGTGGAATCTGTCCTCGAACAATCCGGGGTATCGGTCAGATCTCTTAGGAAGACTGTGCACGGCATGCAAATAGCGTTCATATCCTTGCCAGTAGCTTTGGCAAGAAAATTGGCTGAGATGGCAAAAATCAGAATTGGGTGGTCAGTGTGCCGCATTCAGATGCAGATGAGACCAAAGCGATGCTTTAAATGCTTCGAGTTTGGCCACATTGCTGTCAATTGCAAGAGTAATGCCGACCACACAGGAAAATGCTTCAACTGTGGTCTCCCAGGACACAAAGCTAAGGGATGCACCAAAGCGCCCAGCTGCCTTTTATGTGCTAGAGAACTTACCTCAGGCAGCTCTCAGCAAGCGGACCATGCAACCGGCAGCTTTAAATGCCCCTTCGTTAAGGAAGCTATGAAAAATTGCAAATGTTAAGGTTCCTACAACTTAACCTTAATCACTGCAGAGCGGCGCAGGATCTCCTAGCCCAAACTGTTCGTGAGCTCAAGATCGATATCTGTATTCTGAGTGAGCCTTACAGAAGCGAGAGACACCCAACCACGAGCCAGTACGCAGTAGACTCTTCAGGATGCGCTGCCTTATGGATATGCGGAGGACACAATCTCCAGCTGGATGCTGTATGCAAGGAAGATGGGTTCTTAAGAGCAAAAATTGGAGATTACTGGATATACAGCTGCTACCTTGCTCCCAGCCGTTCGTTACAAACATTTCAAAACACCTTGGACAGAATAGCTCAGGACGCGAGTGGAAGGCAAAACACAGTGATAGCAGGGGACTTCAATGCATGGTCTGAGGAATGGGGCTGCCCATCGACGAACGCGAGGGGGCGAGCACTCCTCGAGGCCTTTGCAGCTCTAAACATTGTATTGCTTAACACTGGAACCAGCAACACGTTCAGTCGAGGAGGAATTGGACCATTATTGATCTGGCGTTCACTTCCAGCGCCCTTGCTAGGCAGGCCAAATGGAGCTTATGTGATGTCTACACTGCAAGCGAACACCTAGCCATAGTTATCGAAGTAGGATCTATGCAGCACCCAAGGACCAACCACCACCCACAAACTGGTTCTGAGCGCGTTGGCCAGCTGCAAAGCATCCAAGGCTCCTGGACCGGATGGCATCCCCAACGCAGCTCTGCACGCCATTGTGAATGCCTATCCAGGTCTCTTTGCGCAGCTGTACAACAGGTGCATCGACGAACGGAGGTTTCCTCGAGCCTGGAAGCAGCAAAGACTCGTGCTCATTCCGAAGCACGGAAAGATAAATGACGACCCGTCGTCATACCGGCCCCTCTGCATGCTAAACACGCTGGGGAAAATCTTTGAGCGCATAATATGCATGAAGCTGCAAAGCGAAATCGAGGAGCTCGGAGTCCTGTCTAGCCATCAGCACGGATTCCGAAAGAGGCGAAGCACACTCGACGCGATCCGAGAGGTGACGGAACTGGCGGCTAAGGCCATCGAAGGAGAACGTTGGCGGGGCGGCTCCAAGAAGTACTGCCTGGTATTCACACACTGGACGTTAAAAATGCCTTCAACTCTGCAAACTGGAGCCTAGTGTTGCAAGCACTTCAGCGGGGCGGTGTATCAGGGTACCTGATACAGCTGATAACCGACTACTTCAGGGAGCGCGTCCTGCTCTACAAATCTGACGCCGGTAACCAGGAATACCAGGGCCAATCCTCTGGAACGTAATGTACGATGGTATACTGAGGCTGACACTGCCTGAAGGATGCTCCGTGATTGGCTTCGCAGATGACATTGCACTAGTCACTGTGGAGAAGCAACTGGCCGACGTTTCTAACAATTGCAGTATGGCGATCGACTTGCTGATGTCCTGGCTTGCCGAAAACGGGCTACTGCTTGCCGAGCACAAAACGGAAGCGGTGCTTATAAGCAGCAGAAAGGCCGTAGAAAAGGTGAGCTTCCGGGTCGGCTCGACCACCATCGAGTCTAGCCCCTGCGGTCAAGTACCTTGGAGTGCTCATCGACCACCGGCTGAGCTACAAAAGCCACCTGGAGTACGCGGCGGGCAAGGCATCCAAGGCCACTGCCGCCATCTCGAGGATGATGGCCAACACGCGCGGCCCAAGACAGCACACACGAAGACTGATAGCGACAGTGGTGACCTCCACCATACTGTATGCCGCGCCGATATGGGCTGACGCTATGCTGACCGTGAGCTACAGCCGACACTGCAAGTCGGTATATAGACACTGCGCCCTGCGTATCTCCAGTTGCTTCTGCACTGTCTCAGAAGAAGCGGCACTGGTCGTAGCCGGAACAATCCCCGTCGACTTACTGGCAGAAGAACGCAGGACTGGAAGGTCTGGATGCAGAACCCAGCGGAGCAGCACGGTTTCGAGGTGGCAAGCGAGATGGGACAACGCGAGCACTGGACGCCAGATGCACAGACTAATCCCCGAATTGGATCTCTGGTTAAACCGACCCCACGGGCAGGTGGACTTCTACACGTCCTCCTCACAGGCCATGGATGTTTCAAGGCATACCTGCACCGCTTTAAACACGACGCAGATCCATTCTGCGACTACTGCGGAGGCGCAACCACCGAAGATGCTGAAGATGCTTCGTGTGCCCACTTTTCAGCGCAGAAAGAGCTGCCCTGGAGGCAGCAACGAACTATCGCCTCACACCCGACAACATACCTAGGTGTATGCTGGAGACCCCATCCAACTGGTATGCGGTTACTGAAATGGCAGCAACCGTCCTGAGGGAGCTGAGACGCCGGGAGCAGATCCGACACACGGTTGGCGAAAGATGAGCGGCCCCTGACCGCCTTCCACCCTCGCGAAGTATAGCTTGGCGGCAGTCCCGTGGGAGTGGACTCTTCCTACACCTCTTCTTCCTTCTTCTTCCTACGTTATTCCCTATTTTGTAAATCTCTTAAGTAATAAAAAAAAAAACACATACACATATACACACATACACACATACACACATACTGTAATGTGTAGACATTGATAATACTCGTTTTTAGTATTTTCAGCCGTCATGCTGTCTTAGGTCTTTATTTAATTTTATTTAATTATTATTTGGCAGAAATGGTTCTGCCAGTTCAACTCCTTGACAGTGTCTGAGTTATGATTGTTAAATAGAGCAGCTAGTAGCTGCTTATTCCGAATAAAGAGCTCAAACTGGCCATTGAGCTCAGTCCGAGCATGTTTGTGGATCTGTTCAATGTGTGCATGAAGGAAGGAACATTTCCAGACAGATGGAAAGCTCAGAAGTTGGTGTTGCTTCCAAAACCCAACAAACAAACTGGAGAGCCATCATCCTATAGGCCTATTTGCCTCATAGATACGGCAGGAAAGCTATTGGAAAAGCTTCTGGCAAACAGGCTGGAATGGGCTATAATGCAAGCTGGCGACCTCGCTCCGATGCAATTCGGGTTCAGGAAGCAGCGATCTAATCTAGATGCCATCTCAACAGTCGTTGACATAGCGGGCAGAGCTCTGGAAGGAACACGATGGAAAGGTGGTTCCAAGCAATACTGCGTGGTGCTGACGCTTGACATAAAAAATGCGTTCAACACGGCAAGCTGGGCGAAAATCCTAGGAGCAGTTACCGAGTTTAATGTACCAGAGTACCTTAAACGCATGCTTGAAAGCTATTTAAAGGATAGGATACTAAAATACAACACATTGGAAGGAGAAATGAGCTACGCAATTACCGGTGGTGTTCCGCAGGGCTCAGTTCTCGGACCCTTACTGTGGAACGCTATGTACGACGACATACTGAGGCTACCCCTTCCAGCAGATACTACCGTTGTAGGCTTTGCTGATGACGTTGCCGTAGTGGTGGTGGCCAAACATATCCACGAAGCCGAGGAGAAGTGCGGGATCGCAGTTTCCACCATTAGAGAGTGGCTAGGTAGAGCGGGACTTCAGCTAGCGGACCACAAGATGGAGGCTGTGCTCATGAGCAGCAGGAGCGCCGTGGAAAGCATCCAGTTGACTGTGGGCTCTACGGTCATCCAGTCAGTGAGAGCTATTAGGTACCTGGGTGTCTATCTCGACGGAAGGCTTTCCTTTAAAGAGCACCTAAACCATGCAAGCGCAAGAGCTGCTGAACTTGGGAGAGCACTAAGCAGGATAATGCTCAACACAAGGGGACCCAGGCAAGCAAGGAGGCGACTTCTTATGGAAGTTCTGAAAGCAACTATGTTATATGGTGCGCAGATCTGGGCAAATGCAACAGCGACGAAAAGCTACCGACGGGGTCTCGAGTCTACCTACAGACTTGGCGCTCTAAGGGTATGCTGCGGCTTTAGAACGGTATCAGACGACGCTGCACTAGTCATTGCGGGGATGATACCGATCGATCTGCTGGCAGTTGAAGCACAGGAGACATTTGTCCAAAGGCGCCAATCAACAGAAGATTCGCAATCGGAGGCTCGCATAAGAAAGCACCAAGCAAGATGTCGATCAATGATCGAGAGGTGGCAGAGAAGGTGGAATGCATCTACGAAGGGAAGATGGACCCACTCTCTAATCCCTGATGTGATGAAGTGGGTTCACAGGAGACATGGACAGGTCAACTTTCACCTAACCCAGCTGCTGAGTGGCCATGGCGTATTTAGGAAGTATCTGCACCGCTTTGGACATGATTCTTCTCCGGAGTGCCCCCTGTGCGCAGTGGACGAAGACGCGGAACACGTTCTCCTGCACTGTCCTCGATTCGATGAAAGTAGAGCGCTGCTCTGCACAAAAATAGGAGGTCCTATCAGTAGCTCCACGCTGGTGGCGAGCATGCTTGACTGCGTCGAGAAGTGGGAGGCCGTCTGCACCTTTGCAGAAGGCACGACGAAAACGCTGCGGAATGTGGAAAGGCAGCGCCGTACGGGAGAGGTGCCCTAGGAGGCATTCGCCCAGATCCTGCGTAGCAATGCTTCGCGGCAGTACCGCAGGACACCTAATCTTAATCTTACATTTACGCTGAACTGGAATTAAAAAAATGCAGACATCTTTATCGATAAGCAAATTAGCAATTCCGTTGCTTAGTCATTCTTCGCTTTGCATAGGCTGTTTAATCTCTTGTAAGCTGTGAGTACGGGCAATAAATGAATTACAACTTCAGCTCTATAACAAAGCAATAACACTAATCGGGCCTTTTGTACGGAAGGTGCAAAAGCAAAAAATACTAACGCTACAGTCAGGTGCTGACTGTATTAATCCATGGATTATCATATTATACCGTAATAAAAATTTTAACGGTATGGAATCGCCAGCCCGAATATTATTAGAATAAAATAAATTAAAAAAATAAAATAAAATAATAAATAATTAATAAATGAAAATTCGCACCCGCCTCAACCGGGAGTTGAACACACGCACTCTCTCACAGGCGTCCGCCACTCTAACCACTCGGCCATTGCCTCACGCCTTGGCCTATCGGCAAAGCTGCATTGTCAGCCAATTTTGTTACCATACAATGCAAATAAAAAGTTTAAAATGCTGTGTGCTTGACGCTAGATTTGAACTTCGGTATGCTTGCGTAAATTAGGTCTGCTTAAGTATAAATGTATGTTCAAAGTGAGTTTAATTCGTATCATATCTCACTTATTAATAGTCCGATTTAAATGAAATTTTCACATAACGCCCGTGGCAAAGTATTTGTCATGTAAGATATACAACTTCGGTTGTTGAGCTAATATTGTAGTTTTTTAAATAGTTATTACTGATTTACGGAGGCGGGAAGGGGCGTGTCCAAATTTTAAAAAAAACTTTGAGACACTGCAATATATACGTATGTTGTCGCAAAATTTGGTGACTCTAGCTCTTATACTTTCTGAGATCCAGGTGTTCATACAGACAGACAGACGGACAGACAGACGTGGCTCAATCGACTCGGCTACTGATACTGATTCAGAATATATATAGTTTATGGGGTTGGAGATGCCTCCTTCTGCCTGCTACGCACAATTCCGTTCCGACAATCACAATAGACCATGAATTTTTTTAAAATCCATGTCCTAAAAAGAAAAAAACACGCACACGCACACACACACACACGCACACACACACACACACATGCACACATGCACAAAAACATGCACACATGCACACATGCACACATGCACACATGCACACATACACACATACACACATACGCACACACACGCTCGAAGTCTGCGCTGCCCTGGCCGCCGGCCAGACTAAAGGCCGCACCAATGGCGCCATAGAATGCGCGAGTCAGCAGACCACGCCTTCGCTGGCTAGGAAGATCGCCCACGAACCTCCAATAAGCAGGCCTACAAATGTGGCCTGGCAACAGGTCAAGGGGAAGACGAAGGTTCACCAACCCAGAGCAGAGAGCAGCGAGCATAACGAGGATCGTGCGCCTCGCATCAAGATGCCCAGGAAGCAGCGCTCAGATGCTATACTGATAAAGTGCAGTGAAGGATCCTACGCAGATATGCTGAGGATCGTCAAAACGGAGTCCTCACTCCAGGGACTGCAGGATAGCGTCCAAGGCCTGCGAAGGACAGCCAATGGGGGTCTCCTTCTGAGGATGCAGAAGCCCCTTGACCCATCCACGCAGCAACTGCAAACGGCATTAAAGACAGCCATCTCTGGTAAGGCGGAGGTGGCGGTCATGCAGGAGACGGTCCACATCGAGATCCGTGACCTCGACGACTTGACCAGGGCGGAGGAGGTCACAATGGCACTTTTTGCGGATGAGGATAGCGTGATCCCAAACGACACTGCACCCAGGATGCGGATACCATTCCGCGGAACGCAAATTGCAACAGTTAACCTAAAACCGGAACATGCGCGGAGGCTGCTCGACAAGGGCAGAATCCGTATTGGATGGGTCGTCTGCCGCATTAGAGAGAAAACGGAGCCGAAACGCTGCTATAAGTGCATGGGCTTCGGGCACACCTCGGCAAGAAGCCGCGCCTCCGACGCAATAGCCAAAACCACTCCCTCGGTGGCCACGACTTGGAGACGACAGAGGAGAACAGTTGGGCATGCATGGGACACCAGGAAGATCGATGATGATCTGCTAGCATACCAAATCGCCTCCCTGGCAATCACAAATGGCGACGCAGAGGCAATGGCGGCTGACCTCATGAAGAAGCTTACAGCAACGTGCGACGCAATCATGCCAAAGAAAACTAAGGCGCAGCGCAAGCCACCCGTATACTGGTGGAGCGCCACCCTAAATATTCTACGGTCTGAATGCCTTAGGGCAAGGAGAAAGGCGCAACGTGCCTGAGTTAGCAGCCATCACGCGGAATTTCTGGAGGACTTTAGGAAAAAGCGATCAGAATTCAAGCATGGCATATCGGCTGCCAAGTCGTATGCCTATAGTGAACTGCTGGAAAGCGTCGATAAAGATACCTGGGGTCTGCCATATAAGCTTGTGACCAACAAATTAAGGAAGAGAGAGGCAACGCCATCAGACCCTGATGTCCTGAATAGCATAGTAGCGGAACTATTCTCAATGCAGTCCACGTCATGGCGGCCAACAGCAGTAGCCCCTTCCCCTGACTTTCCGTGCGTCACGGAACTCGAAGTTGTCGAGGCAGCCAAGAGAATAAAGCCCAATAAAGCTCCTGGCCTTGATGGAATCCCTGGAACAGTGGTCAAGGCAGTGGCGTTGACTAGACCAGACATATTCAGGGAAACGTTCCAGCAGTGCCTCACGGACGGTGTATTTCCAACGAGGTGGAAAATCCAAAAATTAGTGCTATTACCGAAAGGCAAGGGACCTGCACACGCCGCAACCAGCTATCGCCCATTATGCCTACTGGATATTGTGGGTAAATTATTGGAACGTATCCTGTATTCCCGAATAGAGGGAAATCACCGAGAGCATCAACGGCCTAGGAAGCCAGCAGTATGGCTTCAGGAAAGGAAAAGAGTACCCTGGACGCACTCATGGCCGTCAGGAACATTGCCAAGAATGCACTCGATGGTGATAGATGGCTTAGAGGAACGAAAGAGTATTGTGCAATCGTTACGCTGGACGTTAAGAACGCCTTTAATACCGCTAGATGGAACGGAATCCTCCGTGCTATGCATAGAATGGGTATCCCGGAGTACTTGAGGACCGTCGTAGGCAGTTATTTCAGGGATCGCTTCCTTTGGTACAAAGGGATACGGAGTCGCCCTGGCCCGAAAAGTGTACCGGCAGGTGTTCCCCCCAGCGATCTATGCTTGGACCGATCCTGTGGAACATCATGTACGATGGGATCAACAGGCCCTTAGGAGCTGAACTGCATTGTTTCGCGGATGACGTGGCCATAACAGCAGTCGCCAAAACTATAGCAGATCTCCAAGTCAAATGTAACGCGACAATTAGTGCGGCCACAGGCTGGCTAGAGAAAGCTGGCTTAACAATTGCTGCTCACAAGACC
>JAEIFI010000017.1:0-13306 GCA_018901815.1 Zaprionus lachaisei
TTTTGAAGTTTTGAAATTTTGGAATTTGAGATTTTTGAAACTTGAAATTTTTTAAAAATTATAATTTCTCAAATGCTGAAATTTTGAACCTATTAAATTTTTGAATTTTTGAAAATTTTGAATCTTTTAAAAATTTTTGAGAGTGATGAAGTTTTGTTATATTTAAAATTTTTGAAGTTTTAAAATTTTTAAAAATTTGAGTTTTGATATAAATTCTTGAAAATTTTTTAAAATTTTATTTCAACAGATTTTTTGAAAATTTTGAATTTTGAAATTTTTGAAATTTTTGAAAAATTTTTGAACCTTTTGAAATTTTTGGAACTTTTGAAACTTGAAATTTTTGAAAATTTTCAAATTTTTGAAATTTTAACTATTGGAATTTTTTGAATTTTGGAATTTTTTGAAATTTCTGAAATTTTTGAAATTTTAAAGTTTTGAAATTTTTGAAATTTTTGGAATTTTTAAATTTTGAAATTTTTTTAAAATTTTAAAAATTTTGAAGTTTTTAAAATTTTAAATTTGTTGTTTGAAAATTTGCAAAATTTTAAAATTTTTAAAAGTTTTAAAATTTTTGAACTTTTTGAAATTTTTTTTTTGAAATTTTTAAAATTTTTAAAATTTTTAAATTTTGAAATTTTTGAAATTTTGAATTTTGAAATAATTTTTGAATTTTGAACATTTAAAATTTTGAAATTTTGAAATTTTTGAAATTTTTGAAATTTTTTGGAATTTTTGAAATTTTTGAAATTTTTAAAAATTTTTAAATTTCTCAAATTTTTGAAATTTTTGAAATTTGAAATTTTGAAATTTTGAAATTTTTAACTAATTTTTGAAATTTTTGAACCTTTTAAAATTTTTGAAATTTTGAATTTTGAAATTTTGAAATTTTTGAAAATTTTGAAATTTTGAAATTTTTGAAATTTTTGAAATTTTTGAAAATTTAAATTTAAAATTTATAATTTTAAAGTTTTTTAAAATTTTTTGAATTTTAGAATTTTTGAAACTTGAAATTTTTAAAAATTTATAAATTTCTCAAATTTCATTTGAAATTTAATTTTTGAATTTTGAAGTTTTTGAAATTTTCTGAACCTATTGAAATTTTTGAAATTTTTGAAAATTTTGAAATTTTTGAATTTTGAAATTTTTGAAAATTTGAAAATTTGAAAGTTTGTAAATTTTGAAATTTTTGAAGTTTTGAAATTTTGAGATTTTTGAAACTTGAAATTTTTAAAAATTTCAAAAATTCTCAAATTTTTGTCAATTTTTGAAATTAAAAATTTCAATGGAATTTTAGGAATTTTTGAAATTTTGAAAATTTGAATTTTGAAATTTTTAAAATTTTAAAATTATTGAAATTTGAAAATTGAAATTTTGAAAATTTAAAATTTCAAAAATTTTTTCAAATTTCAAATTTCAAAAATTTTAAAATGAGTTAGAAATTTCAAAAATTTGTGAAATTTTATAAATTTTTTAAAATTTTTCAAGTTTCAAAAATTTCAAAAATTCCAAAACTTTTCAAAAATTTCAAAAATTTCAAAATTCAAGATTTTTGATATATTTAAAATTTCAAAATTTTCAAAAATTTTCAGATTTTGAAAAATTTCAAGTTTCAAAAATTCGAAAATTCAAAATTTCTTAAATCAAAATTCAAAAATTTTTGAAATTTTTGAAATTATTAAAGTTTTTGTTATAGGTTCAAAATCTTTGAAGTTTTAAAATTTTTTGAAATTTTTGGAATTTTTAAAATTTCAAATTTTGAAAAATTCAAAAATTTCGAAAATTCTGAAATTTTCGAACCTATTGAAATTTTTGAATTTTTAAAAATTTCAAATTTTGAAAAATTTTAAAATTTGAAATTTTTGAAATTATTAAAGTTTTGTAATATTTAAAATTTTAAAATTTCTAAAATTTCAAAATTTTTCGAAAATTTTGAAATTTTAAAAACTTTAAAATTTGAAATTTTGACAATAAATTTTTGAAAATTTGAAAATTTTTTTGAATTTTGAAATTTCTAAAAATTTTTAAAATTTGAATTTTTGAGATTTTTGAAATTTCAAATTTTTAAAAATTTATAAATTTTCAAATTTTTGAACCTATTGAAATTTTTAAATTATTCAAAGTTTTTGTTAAATTTAAAAATTTTTGAAGTTTTTAAAATTTTTCGAAATTTTTAGAATTTTTGAAATTTTTGAAATTTGAAATTTTTAAAAATTTATAAATTTCTAAAATTTTGAAATTTTTGAACCAATTGAAAATTTTGAAATTTTGAAATTTTTGGAAATTTTTTAGAATTTTTAAAATTTTTGTACCTTTGAAATTTTTAAAAATTTTTAAAATTTATTGAACAAATTTTTGAATTTTTGAAATTTTTGAACTTTCTAAAATTTTTGAAATTTTTGAAAATTTGAATTTTTGTGGAATTTTGAAATTTTTGAACCTATTGAAATTTTTGAAATTTTGAAATTTTTGAAATTTTTGAAAATTTGAAAAATTTGAAAATTTTGAATTTTGAAATTTAAGTTTTTAAATTTTAAATATTTTTTAAAATTTTTGAAATTTTTGAAATTTTTGTATATTTTCAAAATTTTTAAATTTCAAAATTTCAAAAATTTTAATAGGTTCAAAAATTTCAAAATTTGAGAAGTTTAAATTTTTCAAATTTTCAAAAATTTCAAAAATTTCAAAATTTCAAAATTTCAAAAATTTCAAAATCTAAATTTTAGAAACTTTTTAAATTTCAAAAAATTTCAAAAATTTCAAAATTTTTAAAAATTTTCAAAATTTTAAAAAATTTCAAAATTTTTTCAAAATTTTTAAATTTTTAAAATTTATAAATTTGAAAATTTCGGAAATTTTAAAAATTTTAAAATTTTTTGAAATTTTTAAAATTTTTTTAAAATTTTGAAACATTTGAAATTTTTTTCAAAATTTGAACTTCAAAATTCAAAATTTTTGAAATTTAGAATTTTCAAAATTTTAAATTTTCAAAAAATTCCAAATTTAAAAATTTTCAATAGGTTGAAAATTTCAAAAATTTGAGAAGTTTATAAATTTTTAAAAATTTCAGGTTGTTTTTAAAATTCAAAATTTCAAAAATTTCAAAAATTTCAAAATTTCAAACTTGAAATTTTCAAATTTTCAAAAATTTCAAAATTTCAAAATTTCAACATTTCAAAATTTTTGAAATTTCAGAAATTTCAAAAATTTTAGAATTTTTCAAATTTTTAAAATTTTGAACCTATTCAAAATTTTTAAAATTTTAAAATTTTAAAAATTTTCAAAATTTTTAAATTTTCAAAATTTTAAAATTTTCAAAATTTCAAAAATTTGAAAATTTGAAATTTTGGAAATTTTAAAATTTTAAAATTTTAAATTCCAAAATTTCAAAATTTTAAAAAAAATTTTTAAAATTTCAAAATTTTAAAAATTTATTTAAAATTTTTAAAATTTTAAAAGCTTTTGAAATTTTCAGAAAATTTCAAAAATTTTTAAATTTTGAGGAATTTTCAAAATTTTAAAATTTTTCAAAATTTTCAAAAATTTTGAAAAATTTAAATTATTGAAAATTTTTAAATTTTTTTTTTGAAATTTTTAAAATTTTGTTATATTTAAAATTTTAAAATTTTAAAATTTTGAAAATTTTTTGAAATTTTAAATTTTTGAAATTTTGAAAATTTTGAAATTTTGAAATTTTTAAAATTTTTGAAATTTTGTTTTTGAAAATTTTGAAATTTTAAATTTAAATTTTGATTTTTGAAATTTTTTAAATTTTTGAAATTTTTGAAATTTTAAAGTTTTTTGAAATTTTTAAAATTTTGAAATTTTCAAATTTTTGAAATTTTTGAATTTTTAAAATTTTGAAAATTTTGAAATTTTTGAAATTTTTGAAATTTTTTGAAATTTTGAAATTTTTGAAATTTCGAAATTTTTGAAATTTTGAAATTTTTAAAATTTTGAAATTTTTGAAATTTTGAAATTTTTGAATTTTTTGAAATTTTGAAATTTTGAAATTTTTATTGAATTTTTAAAATTTTAAAATTTCAAAATTTTTGAAATTTTTGAAATTTTTAAATTTTTGAAATATTTAAAATTTTTTTGAATTTTTGAAAATTTTTCAAAATTTTGAAATTTTTGAATTTTAAATTTAAAATTTTGAAATTTTAAAATTTGAAATTTTTGAAATTTTGAAATTTTTAAAAATTTTAAAAATTTTTAAAATTTTTTTTTAAAAATTTCAAATTTTTGAAATTTTTAAAATTTCAAAATTTCAAATTTCAAAATTTCAAAATTTTCAAAAATTTCAAAAATTTTAAAATTCAAAATTTTGAAAATTTTGAAATTTTAAAAATTTTGAAATTTTGAAATTTAAAAAATTTCAAAATTTCAAAAATTCCAAAAATTTAAAAATTTCAAAATTTCAAAATTTTCAAAAGTTTCAAAATTTTCAAAAATTTCAAAAATTTTATAAATTTTTTAAAAATTTGAAATTTTAATTTTGAAATTTCAAAAATTTTAAAATTTTTGAATTTTCAAAATTTCATAAATTTTTCAAATTTTTAAAAATTTCAAAAATTTCAAAATTTTAAAATTTTTGAAATTTAGAAAATTTTAAAATTTTAAAAATTTTAAAAATTTCAAAAATTTAAAAATTTCAAAAATTTCAAAAATTTTCAAAATTTTCAAAATTTTTTCAAAATTTTCAAAATTTTCAAAAATTTCCAAAATTTCAAAATTTTAAAAATTTCAAAATTTCAAAATTTCAAAATTTCAAAAATTTCAAAAATTTCAAAAATTTAAAAATTTTCAAAATTTCAAAAATTTCAAAAATTTCAAAAAATTTCAAAATTTTTAAAAAATTCAAAAATTTCAAAAATTTCAAAAATTTTAAAAATTTCAAAATTTCAAAAATTTCAAAATTTCAAAATTTTCAAATTTTCAAATTTTCAAAATTTTCAAAAATTTCAAAATTTCAAAAATTTCAAAAATTTCAAAATTTCAAAAATTTCAAAATTTCAAAAATTTCAAAAATTTTAAAATTTTAAAAACTTCAAAAAATTTTAAATATAACAAAAACTTTAAAAATTAATTTAAATTCAAAATTTCAAAAATTTTAAAAATTTCAAAAATTCAAAAATTTCAGTAGGTTCAAAAATTTTAAATTTTGAAAAGTTTATAAATTTTAAAAATTTCAAGTTTCAAAAATTTCAAAAATTTATTCAAAATTTTCAAAAATTTCAAAATTATTAAAATTTCAGTAAGTTAAAAAATTTTTAAAAAATTTGAGAAGTTTATAAATTTCTAAAATTTTTGCAATTTTTGAACCAAATAAAAATTTTGAAATTTTAAAATTTTTGAAATTTTTAAAATTTTTTTAAATTTTTGAACCTTTTGAAATTTTTGGAATTTTTGAAACTTGAAATTTTTAAAAATTTATAAACTTCTCAAATTTTTGAAATTTTTGAAATTTTTGAATTTAAATTTTGAAATTTTGAAATTTTTGAATTTTTTAAATTTTTGGAATTTTTGTTATATTTAAAATTTTTGAAGTTTTTAAAATTTTATAATTTTTGAATTTTTGAGATTTTTGAAAATTTTTAAATTATTGAAATTAAGTATTTAAATTTTTGAATCTTTTGAAATTTTTGAAATTATTAAAGTTTTTGTTATATTTAAAATTTTTGAAGTTTTTTTAAAAATTTTAAAATTTTTGAAATTTTGAAATTTTTGAAATTTTGAAATTTTTGAAATTTTTGAAAATTTTTTGAAATTTTTGAAAATTTTGAATTTTGAAATTTTTGAATTTTTGAAATTTTTTGAAATTTTTGAAAATTTTGAAAATTTTCTCAAATTTTGAAATTTTTGAAATTTTTTTGAAATTTTTGGAATTTTTGAAATTTTTTTGAAATTTTTGAAATTTTTGAAATTTTGAAAATTTTTGAAATTTTTAAAATTTTTAAACTTTTGAAATTTTTGAAATTTTGAAAATTTTTGAAATTTTTGAAGTTTTGATTTTGAAATTTTGAAATTTAAAAATTTTTTAAAATTTTAAAATTTTTGAAATTTTTGAAATTTTTTAAAATTTTTGAAATTTTTGAAAAAATTTTTGAAAATTTTTAAAAATTATTGAAATTTTAAAGTTTTTAAATTTTTAGAATTTTGAATTTTTGAAATTTTAAAGTTTTTGTTTTATTTAAAATTTTTGAAGTTTTTAAAATTTTGAAATTTTTGAAATTTTTGAAAATTTTGAAAATTTTAAAAAATTTTAAAAATTTCAAATTTTTAAATTTTTTGAACCTTTTGAAATTTTTGAAATTTTTGAAATTTTTGAAATTTTGAAAATTTTGAAAATTTGAAAATTTTTGAATTTTTGAAATTTTGAAATTTTGAAATTTTTGAAATTTTTAAAATTTTTTTAAAATTTTTTAAAAATTTCAAAAATTTTAAAAAATTTTTGAAATTTTGAAATTTTTTTGAAATTTTTGAAATTTTTAAAATTTTTAAATTTCGAAATTTTTAAAATTTTTAAAATTTTTGAATTTTTGAAATTTTTGAAAATTTTTAAAATTTTGAAAATTTGAAATTTTAAAAATTTTAAAATTTTTGAAATTTAAAAATTTTTGAAATTTTTAAAATTTTTTTAAAAATTTATGAATTTTTGAAATTTTAAAATTTTTTAAAATTTTTGAAATTTTGAAATTTTAAAATTTTTAAAATTTTTGAAATTTTTTAAAATTTTTAAAATTTTTTTTTAAATTTTTGTAAAATTTTTGAAATTTTGAAATTTTTGAAAATTTTTAAAATTTTTAAAATTTTAAAATTTTGAAATTTTCAAATTTTTTAAATTTTGAAATTTTTAAATTTTAAAATTTTCTTTTGAAATTTTGAAATTTTTAAAATTTTAAATTTTTGAAAATTTTGAAATTTTGAAATTTTTTTAAATTTAAAATTTTTGAAATTTTCAAATTTTTGAAAATTTTGAACCAATTGAAATTTTTGAAAATTTAAAAATTTATGAAATTTTTCAAATTTTTGAAATTTTTGAACCTTTTTATTGAAATTTTGAAATTTTTGAAATTTTTGAAATTTTGAAATTTTTGAAAATTTTTTTTGAAAATTTTGAAAATTTTGAAATTTTGAAATTTTTAAAGTTTTTTGAAATTTTTGAAATTGAAATTTTTAAAATTTATAAATTTCTCAAATTTTTGAAATTTTTGAACCTATTGAAATTTTTGAATTTTTGAAATTTTAAATTTTTAAAATTTTTAAAATTTTTTGAACCTTTTGAAATTTTCGAAATTATTAAAGTTTTTGTTATATTTAAAATTTTAAAATTTTTGGAATTTTGAGATTTTTGAAAATATTTAAATTATTGAAAATTTAAGTGTTTAAATTTTTGAATCTTTTGAAATTTTTGAAATTATTAAAGTTTTTGTTATATGTAAAATTTTTGAAGTTTTTAAAATTTTTTGGAAATTTTAAAATTTTTAAAATTTTTAAAAATTTTTGAATTTTGAAATTTTAAAGTTTTTGTAATATTTAAAATTTTGAATTTTTAAATTTTTAAAATTTTTGAAATTTTTGAAATTTTGAAATTTTTGAAATCTTTGAAATTTTTGAAATTTTGAAAATTTTTTAAATTTTTGAAATTTTTTGAAAATTTTTGAAATTTTTGAAATTTTGAATTTTTGAATTTTTTGAAATTTTGAAATTTTTAAAAATTTATAAATTTCTCAAATTTTGAAATTTTGAAACCTAATTTTGGAATTTTGGAATTTTTGAAATTTTGAACCTATTGAAATTTTGAAATTTTTGAAATTTTTGAAATTTTTTGAAATTTTTTGTTAATTTTGAAATTTTTGAACTTTTTGAAATTTTTTTGAAATTTTTGGAATTTTGGATTTTTGAAATTTTTGAATCTTTTGAAATTTTTGAAATTATTAAAGTTTTTGTTATATTTAAAATTTTTTAAAATTTTTGGAATTTTTTTGAAAATTTTTTTGAAAATTTGTTTTAAATTTTTGAAATTTTGAAAATTTTAAAATTTTAAAATTTTTGAATTTTTGAAATTTTTAAAATTTTTGAAATTTTTGAAATTTGAAATTTTGAAAATATTTTCAAATTTTTGAAAATTTTTGAAATTTTTTTGAAAATTTTTAAAAATTTTTGAAAATTTTTGAAAAATTTTTTTTGAAAATTTTTGAAAATTTTTTTGAAATTTTTGAAAATTTTTGAAAGTTTTTTTGAAATTTTTAAAAATTTTTTTGAAAATTTTTGAAAATTTTTGAAAATTTTTGGAAATTTTTGAAAATTTTTTGAAAAATTTTTTTGAAATTTTTGAAATTTTTTGAAATTTTTTGGGAATTTTTGAAAATTTGTTTTGAAAATTTTTGAAAATTTTTGAAAATTTTTTGAAAATTTTTTTGAAAATTTTTGAAAATTTATGGGTTTTGAAATTTTTAAAATTTTTAAAATTTTTTTTGAAATTTTTTGAAAATTTTTTGAAATTTTTTGAAAATTTAATTTTGAAAATTTTTGAAAAATTTTTGAAAATTTTTGAAAAATTTTGAAAAATTTTTTTGAAATTTTTGAAATTTTTTTGAAAAATTTTTTTGAAAATTTTTTTGAAAATTTTGAAAATTTTTTGAAATTTTTGAAATGAGTTTTTGAAATAATTTGAAAATTTTTGAAAAATTTTGAAAATTTAATTTTGAAAATTTTGAAATTTTTGAAAATCTTTTTGAAAATTTTGAACCTTTTTGAAATTTTTGAAAATTATTTAAAGTTTTTTTATGTTATATTTAAAATTTTTTTTGAAATTTTGAAAATTTTTTGAAAATTTTTTTTGAAATTTTGAAATTTTTTGAAGAAATTTATAAATTTCTCAAATTTTGGAATTTTGAAACCTATTGAAATTTTTTGAAAATTTTTGAAAATTTTTGAAAATTTTGAAAATTTTTGAAAATTTTTGAAATTTTTGAAAGTTTTGAAATTTTTGAAAATTTTTTTCAAATTTTTAAAAATTTTTGAAAATTTTTTAAAATTTTTTTAAAATTTTTGAAAAACTTTTGAAAATTTTTAAAAGTTTTGAAAATTTTTTTGGAAATTTTTGAAATTTTCAAAAATTTTAAAATTTTTGGAAGTTTTTTGAAATTTTTTTGAAAATTTTTGATTTAAATTTTTTGAAATATTTAGAAATTTTTGAAAATTTTAAAACTTTCATTTTGAAATTTTGGAACATTTTTTGAAATTTTTGAAAGATTTTTAAATTTTTGAAGAAATATTTAAAAATTTTAAAATTTTTCAAATTTTTGAACTTTTTGAAATTTTGGGCAAATTTTTAAAATTTTTAAAATTTTTTAAAATTTTTTTGAAAATTTTCAGACTATTGAAATTTTTTAGTTTTGAAATTTTAGTTTTGCGTCAAAAGTTTTTTAAATTTTTGAATTTAAAGCTTTTGAAATTTTTGAAAAATTTTTAAAATTTTTTTTGAAAATTTTTGAAGTTTTTTTTAAACTATTGAAAATTTTTTGAAAAGTTTTAAAAAGTTTTTAAAATTTTTTTGGAAAATTTTTGAAACGTTTTGAAAAATTTTTGAAAATTTTTGATTTTTGAAATTTTTGAATCTATTTCTGAAAATTTTTTGAAATTCCTTTGAAAATTCTTTGAAATTTTTTTGAACTATTGAATTGTGCTTTTGAAATTTTTGAAATTTTTGAAATTTGTTATTTAAGGTTTGAATATTTTTGAAAATTTTTGAAAATTTTGAAAGTTTTGTTGAAACTTTTTGAAAGTTTTTTTGGAAATTTTAGGAATTTTTAAGAATTTTTTGAATCTTGAAATTTTTTTAAAAAGCTTTTTGAACTTTCTCGAAATTTTTTTGAAAATTTTTGAAACTTTTTGAAATTATTGAAAGCTTATGTGCAATTTTTGAACCTTTTGAAAATTTTGGAACCTTTTTGAGATTTTTTGAAATTTTTGAAAATTTTGTGTAGTATTTAAAATTTTTGAATTTTTTGGAATTTTTTTGAAAATTTTAAAGTTTTTTTGTTTATATTTAAATTTTTCCTTTTGAAAGTTTTTTGAACCTATTGTTGATTTGAAATTTTTGAAATTTTAGAAATTTTTGAAACTCTTGAAATTTTTTTGAAAAGTTTTGAAAATTTTTAAAAATTTTTGAAAACCTTTGGAAAGCCCTTTTTGAAAATTTTTGAAAATTTTTGATAATTTTGGGAATTTGAGATTTTGAAACTCTCTTGAAATTTTTTGAAAATTTTGGTAAACTTGTAAATTTTTGAAAAGTTATTTTTTAAAACTTTTGAAATTATTGAAATTTTTTTGAAACTCTGAAATTTTGAAATTTCCCTTTCGTACCCAATCTTGGAAATTTTTGAAATGTTGAAATTTTTGAAATTTTTGAAATCTTTTAACTTGTTTATAATTTTTAAATTTTTCAAATCCTCTTGAAATTTTTTTAAACCTTTAAATTTTTAAAGTTTTTTTATAGTATTTAAAATTTTTTTGAAGTTTTTGAAAATTTTTTAAATTATTGAAATTTTATGTTTAAATTTTGAAATTCTTTTGGAATTCTTGAAAAATTTGAACCTTTATAGGTTCCAAATTTTCGAAAATTTTTGAAAAGTTTTTTGAAATTTTTGAAAATTTTTTTGAAAATCTCTCAAAATTTTTCAAAATGTTTTTTAAAAATTTTTAAAAATTTTTCCATAATTTTTGAAATTTTTCTGTTAATATTTAAAAATTCAGCCCTTTCCGAAACTTTTTTCAAAAATTTTAAAATTTTTTCAAAAATATTCTAAAAATTTTGCTTGATACTCTTTGAAAACTTTTGAGAAGTTCTTTAAAAATTTTCGAAATTTTAGAAATTTTTTATAAACTTTCAAAATTTTAAAAAGTTTTTTGAAACCTTTTTGAAAAATTTTTGAAAATTTTGAAATTTTTTTAAAATTTTTAAAAATTTTTGAAATTTTGAAATTTTGTGGAAATTTTTTTTGAAAAATATTGAAATTTTTTGAAATTTTTGAAATTTTTGAAAATTTTGAAATTATTTTGAAACTTATTGAAATTTTTTTAAAAATTTTTAAATTTTTGAAAATTTTTTGAAATTTTTTGAACCTTTTTGAAATTTTTTTGAAATGTTTTGAAATTTTTTTAAATTTTTAAATTTTTTAATTTTGGAATTTTGAAATTTTTAAAATTTTGAACCTTTTAAAATTTTTAAAATTTTTGAAAATTTTGAATTTTTTAGAAACTTGAATTTTTAAAAGTTTATAAATTTTTAAAATTTTTGAAATGTTTGAACCTAATGAAACTTTTGAAATTTTTAAAATTTTTAAAATTTGGAATTTTGAAATTTTTGAAATTTTGAAATTATTGAAATTTTTAAGTGTTTATATTTTTGAACCTATTGAAATTTTTTAAATTTTTAAATTTTTGAATTTTTGGAATTTTGAAATTTTTATTTGAATTTTTTGAAATTTTGAAATTTTAGACTTAGAAATTTTTAAAAGTTTTATAAATTTTGAAAATTTTAGAAAGTATTGAACCTTAGGAATTTTTTAAATTTTGGAAATTTATGTGTTTATTTTAAATTTTTGAAGTTTTCTGACTTTTGAAATTTTCAAAGTTTTTGTTTTATTTAAATTTTTGAAATTTTTAAAATTTTAAAATTTTTGAAATTTGGTTTTTTGAGATTTTTGAAAATCTAAAATTTTTAAAAGTTTTTAAATTTTTAATTTTTAAATTTTTGAAATTTTGTGAAATTCTTGAAATTTTGGAAAATTTTAAAATTTTTTGAAATTTTGAAATTTTTTGAAATTTTTGAAATTTTGATTTGGAAATTTTTTTAAAAGTTTTTAAATTTTGAATTTTGAAATGTTGAACCTAATGGAAACTTTTGAAAGTTTTATGTTTTAAATTTAAATTTTGAAGTTTTTGAAATTTTTGAACCTTTTGGAATTTGAAATTCTTTTGAATTTTAAAAGTTTTAAGTTTTTTTTAAATTTTTAGAAGTTTTTTAATATTCCTTTTGAAATTTTGGTATTTTTTAACTTTTGAACTTTTGTACTCTTTGAAACTTTATCAAAACTTCCTTAGAAATTTTTAGAATTTTGATTTTCTAAAATTTTTGAAGTTTTTGAAATTTTTAAATATTTGAAAATTTTGAATTTTGAATTTTTGAAATTCTATTTGAATTTTTTTAAGTTTGGTTTTCAAACTTGGGATTTTAGAAGTTACAAACTTCTCAAATTTTGAAATTTTTCAACCCTTTTGAAATTTTGGAATTTTTGAAATTCTTTAAATTTTGAAACCTATTTAAATTTTGAATTTTGAATATTTGAAATTTTGAAGTTTAAAATTTTTGGAGTTGAAGTTTTTGAAACTTCAAATTTTTAAAAGTTTATAAATTTTTGAAATTTTTAAATTTTTGAAATTTTTTGTGTAACTTTTAAAATTTGAAAATTTTGATTTTTAATTTTGAAGTTTTGAAATTTTGGATTTGAGATTTTGAAACTTGAAATATTTAAAAATTTATAAACTTTTCAAATTTAATTTTGAAATTTACTTTTGACCTATTGAAACTACTTGAAATTTTAAAATTTTTAAACTTTTCAAATTTTAAAATTTTTGAACCTATTGAAATTTTGAACCTTTTGAAATTTTTAAATTTTAAAATTTTTGAACCTGTTGAAATTTTTAAATTTTTGAAAGCCTTTTAAAATCTTTTTAAAAAAATTTTGAAATTGACATATTTTGACACTAAATTTTTTAAAATCCTTATAAGATTTTCAAATTTTTTGAAAAGATTTGAACTAAGAAATTCCTTTGAAATCTTTCAAAAAATCCCTTAAAATCCTGGGAATCCTCTTTAAACCTTGGAATCTTAGAAATTGAAATTTATGAAAATCTTGGAAAATTTGAAATTAGTTGAAAATTTTTGTGTGTAAATTTTGAACCTGAAATTTTTGAACCTGGAGATTTGAACCTGAAAAACTTAAAAAATAGCCTTATAACCTTTAAAAAATCCTTGAAAAGGTTGTGAACCTATTTGAAACTTGAAAATTATTAAAAATTTTTTTAAAAATTTAAAATTTGGAGAAACTTGAATTTTTAGAAATTTTTGAAACCTTGTGAAAATTTTAGAAATTTAGAAATTTTTGAAATTTTTGAAAATTAAAAAATTATTGAAATTTTAAAATGTTTAAAATTTTTTGAACCTTTTAAAAAAATTTTAAAAAATTTTTGGAAATTTTGAGATTTTTGAAACTTGAAATTTTAAAAAGTTTATAAA
>JAEIFI010000173.1:0-11207 GCA_018901815.1 Zaprionus lachaisei
ACGGTGGCGGGAAGGGGCGTGTCCAAATTTTAAAAAACTTTGAGACACTGCAATATATACGTATGTTGTCGCGAAATTTGATGACTCTAGCTCTTATACTTTCTGAGATCCAGGTGTTCATACAGACAGACAGACGGACAGACGGACAGACAGACATGGCTCAATCGACTCAGCTGCTGATACTGATTCAGAATATATATAGTTTATGGGGTCGGAGATGCCTCCTTCTGCCTGTTACGCACAATTCCGTTCCGACAAACACAATAGTCCATGAATTTTTTTAAATCCATGGCCTAAAAACGTGAAAGCCGAATTTATATGTATATGTACATATGTATGCGCATTTCTAACATGCAAGTATGCACACACATGTGTATAGTTATTCGTTTTAAGATTAACTGACACCAATAATTGAGGCTCTTGTAAACTTTATGTAACTTTATATATTTATGTACATATATGTATTAAGGTGCACAATCACACTACACAATGATTTGTTTTTGGCCTATAATTTGGTATTCTCGCACAATTGCGGGTAGACACAAAAAACTCAATTTATGGTGCAGATTACCTTGCAGCTTTTGGTGGATTCCATAGACACTTCCCTTGATGAGCGCCTTGACATATCTTGGCACTTAAAAACGCGAAAACCTAATTTACACCACCAATAATCAACGAAAATAAATAGTAATAATACTGATGTCCCTGCTCGGGCGCCAATGAAAAATCTGAATCTTTTTTCAGTTACGAACTTAACGAAAACGAAATAACTTTCACCCGGTATTAAAAGATTATTGGTATTAAAATAAATCGCACTTCATTCGCTCAAGATCAATAGAAGACTAATTCTAGTATACAATAGTTACTCTCTTTGGCCCCTTGCAGCGGATTAAACAGCCGAAGCAAAGACGAGCGTTAACAGAGTATTAGAGTTGTTTGTTTTACATGTTATGTTATTTAACGTTTCTATGTATTGTATGTATTTCAATGTAATTCAATAAGTATATTTAAAAGTATCTATTTATTATCTAATCTATTAGTTAAAGCTGCAGCGCTATCATTTCCAATTACATGTACGTAGACGATGTCCTTGCTGTCCATTGAAGAGTTACGCAAAGCAGCTCTTGAGACAGCTGACTTTCCCTTAAGGAAGTGGACCTTAAACCATAAAGATATGCTAGCTAATATACCCAAGGCCCATATACTGAACGCCGATTTTCTCGAACTAGAGGATGCGAGCCTTGCAAAGACTCTAGGTATACGCTCCCAAGTTTCTCTTTTTCCCCCTACGCAGCAGATGTGCGACAGTCTTACACTAAACGTGAAGTTCTCTCTCACATCGCTAAATTATTCGATCCAGCAGGCTGGCTGGGACCACTTGTGGTCCGTGACAAAATTTTCATGCAGGAGATATGGCAGCAAAATTTTGGATAGGATGGATGAAGCGTTGCCACACGAACTCCAAGAACGCTGGCAGAATTTCCTATCCAGTTATTCATCCCTTCATAGGATTCGGATCCCAAGATGGGTCCAATACACTCCTTAGCTAAGCTCCAAATCCATGGCTTCTAAGAAGCATCTCAACGTGCAACTATCGACGAAGCCATTTCCTTGTACCCAAGACCAGAGTAGCTCCTGTGAAGACCGAATTATTAAATAATTCCTTGCCACGATTAGAAATTTGTGTTGTCCATCAGTGGATATATGCTCTCCAAATACTAATCCTTCTCTTTTTCAGATTAGTCAGATTTCACTACGCAAGGCACACAAACCAGCCAAGCCCAAAGGAGTAAACTCCTTTAGATGCCGCGTCTACAGAGGAGCCCATGCCCTAAAGAAGTGCCGCATCCACGCTACTTATCCTGGCGCTGATTGCATTGTTCGCGTGTTGGTTGTCCTCACTACCAGTGGCGTCATAAAAAGGCCAAACATAAAGGTAGTCCTCCTTAAATAAAATAGTGGCTGGGGTTCTTTCAGTCGTGTTGTGCTTATATTTTATAATTAAGCCTGTTAAGCCTCTAGCCATTTAGTTTTAATGTATTTTTATGCAAGTTGGAAATTGTCTATTATTAATCATAGTTTCTTTAAATTCAACATAATTATGAATATTGGTAAGTTTTATAGTTTATAGATTTATAGGATTTTTATAGTTTATTTTATAGAATTCATTACTTTAGTAATGTTATTTTTTGTGCATATATATTCTTCAATAAGCTGTTTTGCATGATCCAATGTCATTTCTGTAGCTGGGAATTTCACCGAGGATGTTTGATATCTTTACAGGTGAAAATACATCTGCGACATTGTTTTTTTTACCTGGTACATATTACATGTGGTAGTCCAACTTGTTTAATCCATCTTTTCCATCTTTGAAGTTTCGTATTTAGTTCGTATTTATTATCAAGCAAGAATAAGGGTCGGTGGTCACTTCGAATTTGAAATTTATGACCAGCAAGATAGGAACTGAAATATTTAGTGGCCCACTCAATGGCTTACACTTCCTCTTCTATTGAAAAATAATTAAGCTCATGATCGTTGGGGGTACGGCTAGCGTAAAATGCAGGTTTGAGATTCTGTGACAGCACCTACAACATCTGAGCATTGCTGGCATTTGTGAGTGAGAGTAGTTTCTCAAAATTAGGGAAAATTAAAGGACATAATAAGAAATTTGATTTCTGGAAAGCGGATATAAAATTAATAACGTTGGGATTAAACTTGGCTCGCGCGAATTTCGCAATTGGGAATAAACTTTGTATAAAAACCGAAATTCACATTTTAAATTTTAAGCTTCCTTCAATTTAGCAAATACTTTATGCTGAGATTTCAAATTGCCCTTTTTTATGTTTATATTATTTATGCACTTTCGAGTGGATTGCGCCTGGTAACATCAGCCGAGATTTGAGCTACGCAGTTTTGATCCTCCCGTTGAAAAAACGAATTTCGATGCGAATATTTATGAATGATCAGAGCAGGCTGATTTGTTATTGTCGTCAAAATTGGGGGTACGGGGGTTTATTTCTAAGCAGGCTGGATTTGGGTTCTGATGAAATACATGCATATTTCACTTATATGATAATAAGTACAATTGAAAAATGAATGTAGTTATGTCTTATTGTTTGCGAGTGTGTATGTGTGATCAAGTGCTACATATGCAACTATATACATTTTGAATCGGCATCACCGTCTATCCGTATTTTTGTATAACCGTCTGTCCATGTGTCCGTCTGTTTCAACGCAAACTTGTCTCCCAGTTTGACAATGAACTTGGTTCACATTCTTCTTATTGCCGCACGCTGTATATAAGTCGGAACGAGCCGGATTGGACAATTGTTAAGGTCCCGGCATGAGTTAAATCAATATTTTGTAATACATACATATACATAAGATACACATAGATATATGTCAAGATAGTCAAGACAGACCAGACAGACCAGACAGACCAGACAGACCAGACAGACCAGACAGACCAGACAGACCAGACAGACCAGACAGACCAGACAGCACCAGACAGACAGACCAGACAGACCAGACAGACCAGACAGACCAGACAGACCAGACAGACCAGACAGACCAGACAGACCAGACAGACCAGACAGACCAGACAGACCAGACAGACCCAGACCAGACAGACCAGACAGACCAGACAGACCAGACAGACCAGACAGACCAGACAGACCAGACAGACCAGACAGACCAGACCAGACAGACCAGACAGACCAGACAGACCAGACAGACAGACCAGACAGACCAGACAGACCAGACAGACCAGACAGACCAGACAGACCGGACAGACCAGACTGGACCAGACCAGACAGACCAGACAGACCAGAGCCAGACAGACCAGACAGACAGACCAGACAGACCAGACAGACCAGACAGACCAGACAGACCAGACAGACCAGACAGACCAGACCAGACAGACCAGACAGACCAGACAGACCAGACAGACCAGACAGACCAGACAGACCAGACAGACCAGACAGACCAGACAGACCAGACAGACCAGACAGACCAGACAGACCAGACCAGACCAGACCAGACAGACCAAGACAGACCAGACCAGACAGACCAGACGGACAGACCAGACAGACCAGACAGACAGACCAGACAGACCAGACAGACCAGACAGACCAGACAGACCAGACAGACCAGACAGACCAGACAGACCAGACAGACCAGACAGACCAGACAGACCAGACAGACCAGACAGACAAGACAGACCAGACAGTCAAGACAGACCAGACAGTCAAGACAGACCAGACAGACACAGTCAAGACAGACACAGACCAGACAGACCAGACAGACCAGACAGACCAGACAGACAGACCAGACAGACAGACCAGACAGACCAGACAGACCAGACAGAACAGACCAGACAGACCAGACAGACCAGACCAGACAGACCAGACAGACCAGACCAGACAGACCAGACAGACCAGACAGACAGACCAGACAGACCAGACAGAGACAGACCAGACAGACCAGACAGACCAGACAGACCAGACAGACCAGACAGACCAGACAGACCAGACAGACCAGACAGACCAGACACAGACAGACCAGACAGACCAGACAGACCAGACAGACCAGACAGACCAGACAGACCAGACAGACCAGACAGACCAGACAGACCAGACAGACCAGACAGACCAGACAGACCAGACAGACCAAGACCAGACAGACGCAGACAGACAGACACAAGACAGACAAGACAGACAAGACAGCAGACACAGACAAGACAGCAACACAGCAAGACAGACAAGACAGACAAGACAGTCAGACAGTCAGACAGACAAGACAGACAAGACAGACAAGACAGTCAAGACAGACAAGACAGACAAGACAGACAGTCAAGACAGACAGCAGACAGACAGCAAGACAGTCAAGACAGACAAGACACAAGACAGTCAGACAGACAAGACAGACAAGACAGACAAGACAGACAAGACAGACAAGACAGACCAGACAGACAAGACAGACAAGACAGACCAGACAGACAAGACAGACAAGACAGACACAGACAGACCAAGACAGACAAGACAGACAAGACAGACCAGACAGACCAGACAGACAAGACAGACAAGACAGACAAGACAGACAAGACAGACCAGACAGACCAGACAGACAAGACAGACCAGACAGACAAGACAGACAAGACAGACCAGACAGACAAGACAGACAAGACAGACAAGACAGACCAGACAGACCAGACAGACCAGACAGACCAGACAGACCAGACAGACCAGAACAGACAAGACACAGACAGACACAGACCAGACACAGACACAGACAGACAAGACAGACCAGACAGACCAGACAGACCAGACAGACCAGACAGACAGACAGACCAGACAGACACCAGACAGACCAGACAGACCAGACAGACCAGACAGACCAGACAGACACAGACAGACCAGACAGACAAGACAGACCAGACAGACCAGACAGACCACAGACAGACCAGACAGACAGACCAGACAGACCAGACAGACCAGACAGACCAGACAGACCAGACAGACCAGACAGACCAGACAGACCAGACAGACCAGACAGACACAGACAGACCAGACAGACCAGACAGGACAGACCAGACAGACCAGACAGACCCAGACAGACAAGACAGACCAGACACAGACCAGAGACAGACCAGACAGACCAGACAGACCAGACAGACCAGACAGACCAGACAGACAAGACAGACCAGACAGACAGACAGACAGACAGACAAACAGACAGACAAGACAGACCAGACAGACCAGACAGACAAGACAGACCAGACAGACCAGACAGACAAGACAGACCAGACAGACAAGACAGACCAGACAGACCAGACAGACCAGACAGACCAGACAGTCCAGACAGACCAGACAGACCAGACAGTCCAGACAGACCAGACAGTCCAGACAGTCCAGACAGTCCAGACAGACCAGACAGTCCAGACAGTCCAGACAGTCAAGACAGTCAAGACAGTCAAGACAGTCAAGACAGTCAAGACAGTCAAGACAGTCAAGACAGTCAAGACAGTCAAGACAGTCCAGACAGTCAAGACAGTCAAGACAGTCAAGACAGTCCAGACAGTCAAGACAGTCAAGACAGTCCAGACAGTCAAGACAGTCAAGACAGTCAAGACAGTCAAGACAGTCAAGACAGTCAAGACAGTCAAGACAGTCAAGACAGTCAAGACAGTCAAGACAGTCAAGACAGTCCAGACAGTCCAGACAGTCAAGACAGTCAAGACAGTCAAGACAGTCAAGACAGTCCAGACAGTCCAGACAGTCAAGACAGTCCAGAACAGACAGTCAAGACAGTCACAGACAGTCCAGACAGTCCAGACAGTCAAGACAGTCCAGACAGTCAGACAGTCCAGACAGTCCAGACAGTCAAGACAGTCCAGACAGTCAAGACAGTCAAGACAGTCAAGACAGTCAAGACAGTCAAGACAGTCACAGACAGTCAAGACAGTCAAGACAGTCAAGACAGTCAAGACAGTCAAGACAGTCAAGACAGTCAAGACAGTCAAGACAGTCAAGACAGTCAAGACAGTCAAGACAGTCAAGACAGTCAAGACAGTCAAGACAGTCAAGACAGTCAAGACAGTCAAGACAGTCAAGACAGTCAAGACAGTCAAGACAGTCAAGACAGTCAAGACAGTCAAGACAGTCAAGACAGTCAAGACAGTCAAGACAGTCAAGACAGTCAAGACAGTCAAGACAGTCAAGACAGTCAAGACAGTCAAGACAGTCAAGACAGTCAAGACAGTCAAGACAGTCAACACAGTCAAGACAGTCAAGACAGTCAAGACAGTCAAGACAGTCAAGACAGTCAAGACAGTCAAGACAGTCAAGACAGTCAAGACAGTCAACAGTCAAGACAGTCAAGACAGTCAAGACAGTCAAGACAGTCAAGACAGTCAAGACAGTCAAGACAGTCAACACAGTCACAAGACAGTCAAGACAGTCAAGACAGTCAAGACAGTCAAGACAGTCAAGACAGTCAAGACAGTCAACACAGTCAAGACAGTCAAGACAGTCAAGACAGTCAAGACAGTCAAGACAGTCAAGACAGTCAAGACAGTCAAGACAGTCAAGACAGTCAAGACAGTCAGCAAGACAGTCAAGACAGTCAAGACAGTCAAGACAGTCAAGACAGTCAAGACAGTCAAGACAGTCACAGACAGTCAAGACAGTCACAGACAGTCAAGACAGCAGTCAAGACAGTCAAGACAGTCAAGACAGTCAAGACAGTCAAGACAAGACAGACACAGACAGTCAAGACAGTCAAGACAGTCACAGACAGTCAACACAGTCAAGACAGTCAAGACAGTCACAGACAGTCAAGACAGTCAAGACAGTCAAGACAGTCAAGACAGTCAAGACAGTCAAGACACAGTCAGAGACAGACAGTCAAGACAGTCACAGACAGTCACAGACAGTCACAGACAGACACAGACAAGACAGTCAGACAGACACAGTCAAGACAGTCAAGACAGTCACAGTCAGACACAGTCAAGACAGTCAAGACAGTCACAGACAGTCACAGACAGACACAAGACAGACACAGACAGTCACAGACAGACACAGACAGTCACAGACAGACACAGACAGTCACAGACAGACAGACAGTCAAGACAGACACAGACAGACACAGACAGCCACAGACAGACACAGACAGACACAGACAGTCAAGACAGACAGTCACAGACAGACACAGACACAGACACAGACAGACACAGACAGACACAGACAAGACAGACAAGACACAGACCAGACAGACACAGACCAGACAGACACAGACAGACACAGACAGACACAGACAGAGACAGACAAGACAGACACAGACAGCGGACACAGACAGACAGACAGACCAGACACAGACCAGACACAGACAGACACAGACAGACACAGACAGACACAGACAGCACAGACAGAAACAGACCACACACAGACACACAGACAGACAGACCAAGACAGACACAGACAGACACAGACAGACACAGACCAGACACAGACAGACAGACAGACACAGACAGACAGACAGACACAGACAGCAACACAGACCGGACACAGACAGACACAGACAGACCAGACAGACCAGACAGACCAGACAGACCAGACAAGACCAGACAGACACAGACAGACCAGACAGACCAGACAGACCGCGCCAGACAGACCAGACAGACCGGGCAGACCAGACAGACCAGACAGACAGACCAGACAGACCAGACAGACCAGACAGACAGCCAGACAGACCCAGACAGACCAGACAGACCACAGACAGACCAGACAGACCAGACAGACACAGACCAGACCAGACCAGTCAAGACAGCCAGACAGACCAGACAGTCAAGACAGAGCCAGACAGACAGTCAAGACGGTCAAGACAGTCAAGACAGTCAAGACAGACAAGACAGCAAGACAGTCAGACAGACAGGACAGTCACAGACAGTCAAGACAGTCAAGACAGTCAAGACAGTCAAGACAGAGCAAGACGGTCAAGACAGTCCAAGACAGTCAAGACGGTCAGACAGTCAAGACAGTCAAGACAGTCAAGACAGTCAAGACAGTCAAGACAGTCCAGACAGACAAGACAGTCAAGACAGACCAGACTGCAAGACAGTCAAGACAGTCAAGACAGTCAGGACAGTCAAGACAGTCAAGACAGTCAAGACAGTCACAGACAGACAAGACAGTCCAGACAGTCAAGACAGTCAAGACAGTCAAGACAGTCAAGACAGACAAGACAGTCAAGACAGACCAAGACAGTCAAGACAGTCAAGACAGTCAAGACAGTCAAGACAGTCAAGACCAGTCAAGACAGTCAAGACAGTCCAGACAGTCAAGACAGAACAGTCAAGACAGTCAAGACAGTCAAGACAGTCAAGACAGTCAAGACAGTCAAGACAGTCAAGACAGTCAAGACAGTCAAGACAGTCGACACAGTCAAGACAGTCAAGACAGTCAAGACAGTCAAGACAGTCAAGACAGTCAAGACAGTCAAGACAGTCAAGACAGTCAAGACAGTCAAGACAGTCAAGACAGTCAAGACAGTCAAGACAGTCAAGACAGTCAAGACAGTCAAGACAGTCAAGACAGTCAAGACAGTCAAGACAGTCAAGACAGTCAAGACAGTCAAGACAGTCAAGACAGTCAAGACAGTCAAGACAGTCAAGACAGTCAAGACAGTCAAGACAGTCAAGACAGTCAAGACAGTCAAGACAGTCAAGACAGTCAAGACAGTCAAGACAGTCAAGACAGTCAAGACAGTCAAGACAGTCAAGACAGTCAAGACA
Source organism: Zaprionus lachaisei (assembly GCA_018901815.1). Taxonomy (NCBI): domain Eukaryota; kingdom Metazoa; phylum Arthropoda; class Insecta; order Diptera; family Drosophilidae; genus Zaprionus; species Zaprionus lachaisei. The sequence continues at coordinate 9,290 of JAEIFI010000173.1, forward strand.
GTCAAGACAGTCAAGACAGTCAAGACAGTCAAGACAGTCAAGACAGTCAAGACAGTCAAGACAGTCAAGACAGTCAAGACAGTCAAGACAGTCAAGACAGTCAAGACAGTCAAGACAGTCAAGACAGTCAAGACAGTCAAGACAGTCAAGACAGTCAAGACAGTCAAGACAGCAGTCAAGACAGTCAAGACAGTCAAGACAGTCAGACAGTCAAGACAGTCAAGACAGTCAAGACAGTCAAGACAGTCAAGACAGCAAGACAGTCAAGACAGTCAAGACAGTCAAGACAGTCAAGACAGACCAGACAGACCAGACAGCAAGACAGTCAAGACCAGGCAGACCAAGACGGCCAGACAGACCAGACAGACCAGACAGACCAGACAGACCAGACAGACCAGACCAGACAGCCAGACAGACCAGACAGACCAGACAGACCAGACAGACCAGACGGACCAGACAGACCAGACAGACCAGACAGACCAGACAGACCAGACAGACCAGACAGACCAGACAGACCAGGCGGACCAGACAGACCAGACAGACCAGACAGACCAGACAGACCAGACAGACCAGACAGACCGGACAGACCGGACAGACCAGACAGGCCAGACGGACCAGACCAGGCCAGACAGGCAGACCAGACAGAGCCAGACAGACCAGAGCCAGACCAGACAGACCAGACAGACCAGACAGACCAGACAGCCAGACAGACCAGACAGACCAGACAGACCAGACAGACCAGACAGACCAGACCAGACAGACCAGACAGACCAGACAGACCAGACAGACCAGACAGACCAGACAGACCAGACAGTCAAGACAGACCAGACAGTCAAGACAGAGCCAGACAGTCAAGACAGACCAGACAGTCAAGACAGTCAACAGACAGTCAAGACAGTCAAGACAGTCAAGACAGTCAAGACAGTCAAGACAGTCAAGACAGTCAAGACAGTCAAGACAGTCAAGACAGTCAAGACAGTCAAGACAGTCAAGACAGTCAAGACAGTCAAGACAGTCAAGACAGTCAAGACAGTCAAGACAGTCAAGACAGTCAAGACAGTCAAGACAGTCAAGACAGTCAAGACAGTCAAGACAGTCAAGACAGTCAAGACAGTCAAGACAGTCAAGACAGTCAAGACAGTCAAGACAGTCAAGACAGTCAAGACAGTCAAGACAGTCAAGACAGCACAGTCAAGACAGTCAAGACAGTCAAGACAGTCAAGACAGTCAAGACAGTCAAGACAGTCAAGACAGTCAAGACAGTCAAGACAGTCAAGACAGTCAAGACAGTCAAGACAGTCAAGACAGTCAAGACAGTCAAGACAGTCAAGACAGTCAAGACAGTCAAGACAGTCCAGACAGTCAAGACAGTCAAGACAGTCAAGACAGTCAAGACAGTCAAGACAGTCAAGACAGTCAAGACAGTCAAGACAGTCAAGACAGTCAAGACAGTCAAGACAGTCAAGACAGTCAAGACAGTCAAGACAGTCAAGACAGTCAAGACAGTCAAGACAGTCAAGACAGTCAAGACAGTCAAGACAGTCAAGACCCAGTCAAGACAGTCAAGACAGTCAAGACAGTCAAGACAGTCAAGACAGTCAAGACAGTCAAGACAGTCAAGACAGTCAAGACAGTCAAGACAGTCAAAGACGGTCAAGACAGTCAAGACAGTCAAGACAGTCAAGACAGACCAGACAGACCAGACAGACCAGACAGACCCGACAGACCAGACAGGACCGGGCAGGCACCCCGACTGCGACCAGACAGCAATGAGCCCGGCGACAAGCCTGGACAGACCAGACGGACCAGACCAGACAGATCAGACAGCCAGACAGCATCCCTGGACAGACCAGACAGACCAGACAGACCAGACAAGTACTTCCCAGACAGACCAGACGAAGGGCCAGACAGACCAGAC
>JAEIFI010000174.1:0-39015 GCA_018901815.1 Zaprionus lachaisei
AAATTTAAAATTTTAAAATTTAAAAAACTTGAAAATTTTCAAGATTAAGAATTTTCAAAACTTTCCCAAGAATTTTCAAAATTTTCAAAATTCCCAAAAATTTCAATAGGTTAAAAAATTTCAAAAATTTCCAATAAGTTCAAAATTTAGAGAAATTTATAAATTTTTATAAATTCCAAGTTTCAAAATCTCCAAATTCAAAATTTTCAAAAACTTCAAAAATTTCCAAAATTCAAAATTTTCAAATTTTCAAACTTTCAAAAATTTCAAAAATTTCAAAATTTCAAAATTTCAATAAGTTCAAAGATTTCACAAATTTAGGAATTTATAAATTTTTAAAAATTTCAAGTTTCAAAAAATCTCAAAAAATTGAAAATTCAAAAAATTCCAAAATTTAAAATTAAAATTTTCAAATTTCAAAAAATTCAAAATTCAAAGTTTCAAAATTTCAAAAATTTTAACTAGGTTCAAAAAATCTCCAAAATTCCAAAAATTTTAAAATTTTAAAAACTTCAAAATTTTAAATATAACAAAAACTTTAATGATTTCAAAAAATTTCAAAAGAGAATTCAAGGAATTTAAACACTTAAAATTTCAATAATTTAAAAATTTTCAAAATCTCAAATTCCAAAAATTTTATAATTTCAAGAAACTTCCAAAAATTTGAAAAACTATAACAAAAACTTTAATAATTTCAAAAATTTCAAAGGTTTAAAGGCTTTACAATAAAATTTTAATAGATTTCCAAATTTCAATAATTTTATAAATTTATAAATTTTTAAAAATTCAGGATTTCAAGGAATTCTCAAAATTCAAAAATTTCAAAAATTTCAATAGAGTTCAAAATTTAAAATTCCAAAATTCCAAAATTTCAAAAATTTTAAAAACTTCAAAAAATTTTAAATATAACAAACTTTAATAATTCAAATTTTTAAAATCAGAAAATTTCAAAATTCAAATTCAGGAATTTTCAAAAATTTCCAAAAATTTCAATAGGTTCAATAATTTCAAAATTCCAAAAATTCCAAAAATGTCAAAAATTTTAATAACTTCAAAAATTTTAAATATAACAAAAACTTTCCCATGTTCAAAATTCAAAGGTTCAAAAATTTTAAAATAATTCTTATAAATTTCATAAATTTTAAAAAAAAATTCCCCGAAGTTTCAAAATTCTCAAAAATTCCAAAAATTTCAAAAATTTCAAAAATTTCAATAGGTTCCAAAAATTTCAGAAATTTGAGGAATTTCAAAATTTCAAAAATTTCAATAAGTTCCAAAATTTCAAAATTCCAAAATTCCAAAATTTCAAAATTGTAAAAACTTCAAAAATTTTAAAATATAACAAAAACTTTAATAATTCAAAAACTTTAAAATTTTCCAAAGATTCAAAATTTTCAAATTTTCAAACTTCAAATTCAAAATTCAAAAAATTTCAAAAATTATAACAAAACTTCAAGAATTTTAAATATATAAAAACTTTAATAATTCAAACTTTAAATTTCAAATTCAAATTTTCCAAATTTCAAACTTTCAAAATTCAAAAATTTCAAAAATTTCAATAGGTTCAAAATTTCAGAAATTTCGAGATTTATAAATTTAAAAATTTCCGAAGTTTCAAAATCTCAAATTCAAAAATTTCAAAAACTTCAAAAATTTCAAAATTCAAAATTTCAAATTTCAAACTTTTAAAAATTCAAAAATTTCAAAAACTTTCAAAATTTCAAAATTCAAAATTTTCAAATTTTCAAAAATTTCAAAAATTTCCCAATAGGTTCAAAAATTTCAAAAATTTCAATAGGTTCAAAAATTTTTGAGAAATTTATAAATTTTCAAAAATTTCAAGTTTCAAAAATCTCCAAATTCAAAAATTTCAAAAACTTCAAAATTTCAAAATTCAAAATTTTCAAATTTTCAAACTTTTTAAAAATTTCAAAAATTTCAAAATTTCAAAAATTTCAATAGGTTCAATTTCACAAATTTGAGGAAATTTATAAATTTTAAAAATTTCCCAAATTTCAAAAATCTATTGTTCCAAAATTCCAAAATTCAAAAATTCAGTTCAAATTTTCAGGTACCTCAAAATTCAAAAAATTTCAAAAATTTCCAAAGTTCAAAAATTCCAAAAAATTTTAATGAGTTTCTAAAATCTCAAAATTCCAAAGATTTTAAAATTTTAAAAACTTCAAAATTTTAAAATGTTTTTCAACAAAAACTTTATTCAGTTTCAAAATTTCAAAAGATTCAAAAATTTAAACTGCTTAAAATTTCAATAATTTCAAAATTTTCTCAAAATCTCAATTTCAAAATTTATAATTTAAAAACTTCAAAATTTCCAAGAATATATTAAAACTTTAATAATTCAAAAATTTCCAAAGGTTCAAAACTTTACAATAAAATTTTAATAGTTTCCAAAATTTCAATAATTTTAGTTATAAATTTTTAAAAATTTCCCAAAGTTCAAAATTCTCAAAAATTCCAAAATTTCAAAAATTTCAATGAGTTCAAAAATTTCTAAAATTCCAAAATTCCCCAAAATTTCAAAATTTTAAAAGCTTCAAAAAATTTTAATAGGTTTAAAACATTTCAAAAAATTCCAAAATTCCAAAAATTTCAAAAATTTTAAAAACTTCAAAAATTTTGAATATAACAAAAACTTTAATAATTCAAAAGTTCAAGATTCAAAAATTTAAACACTTATTTCAATAATTCAAAAATTTTCCAAAATTTCAAATTTAAAACTTTCCAAAATTCAAAAAATTTCCAAAATTTCCGAATGGGTTCAAAAAATTCAACAAGGAATTTCAATGAGTTCAAAATTTAGGAGATTTATAAGTTACTAAAATTCCCCAAGTTTCGAAATCTCTCAGGAATTCAAGAATTTTAAAACTTCAAAATTCAAATTAAAATTTTCCAAATTTCAAACTTTCAAAATTTCAAGAATTTCAAAATTTCAAAATTCAATAGGTTCAAAGTTTTACAAATTTCCGAAATTTATAAATTTTTAAAAATTTCCAAAGTTCAAAATCTCAAAATTCCAAAATTCCAAAAAATTCAAAATTTCAAAGTTCAAAATTTTTCAAATTTTTCAAAAAATTTTCAAGAATTTCAAGATTTCAAAATTTCAAAATTTTCAATAGGTTCAAAATCTCAAATTCAAAATTTTTAAATTTTGAAAACTAAAATTTGCAAATGTAACAAGAAACTTTCCCAATGGTTCAAAGGAAGATTTCCGAAAGTTAAAAGGAGATTTGGCTTCAATTCAATAGATTTCAAAAATTTCAGAAATCTCAAATTCAAAAATTTTATAATTTTCAAGCTTCTGAAGTTTGAAATATAACATGAAAACACTAACCATTTCAAAAAATTTCAAAGGTTCAAAACTTTACAATAAAATTTTAATAAAATTTAAAAATTTCAACCAATTTTATAAATTTATAAATTTTAAAATTTCCAAAATTCAAAATTCTCAAAATTCAAAATTTCAAAAGAACAATAGGTTCAAAAATTTCAAAAAATTCAAAATTCAAAAATTTCAAAATTTTAAAAACTTCAAAAATTTTAATAGGTTTAAGCTTGTTTTCAAAAATTCAGGAATTCAAAAATTTTAAAAATTTCAAACTTAAGAATTTTGAATATAACTTAAAAAACTTTAATAATTCTAAAAGTTCAAGATTCAAAATTAAACACTTAAAATTTCCAATAATTTGAAATTTTCGAATTTAAAATTTCAAAGCTTTCAGATTTCAAAAATTCAAAAGGAAATTCAATTCAAATTTCCAATGAGTTCAAAAATTTCGAAAATTCCAAAATTCAAAATTTAAAAATTTTAAAAACTTCAAAAATTTCAAATCTCAACAAAGAGCTTTGTAATTTCCAAAATTTCAAAATTTCCCAATTTCAATAGGTTCAAAAATTCAAAATTCAAAATTCAAAATTCAAAATTTTAAAAGCTTTAAAAATTTTGAATATAACAAACAACAATAATTCAAAATTTCCAAAGATTCAAAATTTAAACACTTAAGATTTCAATAATTTAAAATTTTCCAAATTCATTCCAAGGTTCAAAAGGAAATTTAAAAATTTTAAAAATTTCAAAAGCTTGAAAAATTTAAAAGATTCAAATTTTTCAAACTTACAAAATTTCAAAATTTTCCAAATTTCAATTTCAATGAGTTCAAAAATTTCAAAAATTTCATTAGGTTTAAAATTTAAATTTGGGGAATTTCCCATGGAATTTTAAAATTTCAAGTTTCAAATCTCAAATTCCAAAATTTCAAAACTTCAAAAATTCAAAAAGTTCCAAATTTTCCAAACTTTCAAAAATTTCAAAATTTCAAGATTTCAAGTACAATAGGTTCAAAGTTTACAATTCAAATTTATGATTTTTAAAGATTTCAGTTCAAGAAAATCTCGAAAAGATTCCAATTTCCCAAAGATTTCATTGGGTTCAAAAATTTAAGGAGTTCAAGATTCCAAGAGTGAGAAATTTTAAAAACCAAAAAATTTTAAAATATAACCAAGAAGGCACAATAATTCAAAATTACACAAAATCGAAAAAATTCAATTCCAAATTTTCAAATTTTCAGGGTGCGAAATTTCAATAGGTTCAATAATTTCAAAATTCAAAAATTCAAAATGCTCATTTTAACCCAAAAAATTTCTGATATAGCAAAACTTCAATAATTTCACAGGTTAGGGTTTTTAAATTTTAAATAATTTTATAGGTTATAAATTAAATTCAGGTTTCAAAATTCTCAAAAATTCCAAAATTTCAATAGGTTCCAAAATTTCAAAATTCAAAATTCAAAAATTTCAAAATTTTCCAAAATTTATTTATAAATTTTTTAAAAATTTCACGTTCAAAATTCTCAAATTCCAAAATTAAAAATTTCAAAATTCATTAAAATTTTCAAACTTTCAAAAATTTCAATAGGTTCAAAATTTAAATTTGAAATTCAATTTCAATTCAAACATTCAAAATTCAAAATTTTAAAAATTTCAAAAATTTCAAAATTCAAAATTTTCAAATTTTCAAAAAAAATTTCAATAGGCTCAAAATTTCAGGAATTCAAAATTCCAAAATTTAAAATTTAAAAAGTTAAAAATTTTAAAATATAACAAACTTTAATAATTTCCAAGTTTCAAGAATTTTAAAAATTTCAAAAAGGTTCAAAATTACAATAATTTCAAAAATTTTTCAAAATCGAGAATTTTCAATAGGTTGAAAAGATTCAAAATTTGAGGAAGTTTATAAATTTTAAAAAATTTCAAGTTTCAAAATCTCAAATTCAAGAATTTCAAAAATTTCAAAATTTAAAAAAATTTTTCAAAATTCAATCCCAAAATTGGTAAGCTGAAAATTTATATTAATTTTAATATTAAATTTCAAGGGTTACTAAAATCTTAAAAATTTCAAAAATTTCAAAATGTTCAAATTTAAAAATTTAAAGATTTCAAAAATTCAAAAATTTCTTAGGTTAAAAATTTAAAAAATTCAGAAAATTGCTCAAATTTTAAAATATAAGTTTAAAAACTTCAAATTTTTCCAGAAATTTAACAAAAACTTTAATTAATTTCAAAAATTTCAAAAGGTTCAAAAATTTTAAAAATTTTTAAAAATTTCAAAAATTTCAAAAATTTCAAAAATTTATAAATTTTTAAAAATTTCAAAAATTCAAAAAATTTCAAAATTTCAAAATATTTTCAAAAATTTCAAAAATTTCAATAGGTTCAATAATTTCAAAAATTTCAAAATTCCAAAAATTTCAAAAATTTTAAAAACTTCAAAAATTTTAAATATAACAAAAATTTTTAATAATTCCAATTAAAAATTTTTAAAATCTAAAAATTTCAAATTTCAAAATTTCGAAAATTTCAAAAATTTCAAAAATTTCAAAGTTTCAAAATTTCAAAAATTCCAAAAATTCCAAAAATTTCGAAAATTTTAAAAACTTCAAAAATTTTAAATATACAAAAACTTTAATAAATCCAAAAATTTTAAAAATTTCAAAAATTTTAAAAAAAATTTCAAAAATTTAACAAAAATTTTCAAAGTTTCAAAATTTCAAAAATTCAAAAATTTCAAAAATTTCAAAAATAGGTTCAAAAATTTCAAAAATTTCAAAAATTCAAAAATTTCAAAAATTTTAAAAATTTCAAAAATTTTAAAATTTAAAATTTAAAAATTTTAAAAAGTTTCAAAAATTTTAAAAATAAAAATTTCAAAAAATTTCAAAAGTTTCAAAATTTCAAAAATTTCAAAATTTCAAAATTTTAAAAATTTTCAAATTTCAAAAATTTCAAAAATTTCAAAAATTTCAAAAATTCAAAAATTTCAAAAATTTCAAAATTTTAAAATTTCAAAAATTTCAAAATTTTCAAAATTTAAAAATTTCAAAAATTTCAATAGGTTCAAAATTTTAAAAATTCAAAATTTCAAAATTTCAAAATTTCAAAAAATTTTAATAATATCAAAAATTTTAATAATTTCAAAAATTTCAAAAATTTCAAAATTTAAAAATTTTAAAATTTAAAGTTTTTAAAATTTTCAAAAATCTCAAAAATTCAAAAATTTAAAAATTTAAAAACTTCAAAAATTTCAAAATACAAAAATTTCAAAAATTTCAAAATTTCAAAAATTTCAAAAGGTTCAAAATTTCAAAATTTAAAAATTTCAAAATTTCAAAAATTTCAAAAGGTTCAAAAAATTTAAGATTTCAAAAATTTTTAAATTTATAAATTTTTAAAAATTTCGAAGTTTCAAAATTTCAAAAATTTCAAAAATTTCAAAAATTTCCAAAATTTCAAAAATTTCAGAATTTTCAAAATTTTCAAAAGTTTCAAAAATTTCAAAAATTTCAAAATTTCAAAAATTTCAATAGGTTTGAAAATTTCAAAATTCAAATTTCAAAATTTAAATTTCAAAAATTTTCAAAAAATTTCAAAAATTTCCAAAAATTTCAAAAATTTCAAAAATTTTAAAAAATTTTCAAAAATTTTAAAAACTTCAAAAATTTTAAAATTAAATTTCAAAAACTTTAAAATTTCAAAAATTTTTAAAATTTAAAAATTTCAAAAGTTCAAAAATTTCAAAAATTTTCAAATAAAATTTCAAAAATTTCAATAAGTTCAATAATTTCAAAAATTCCAAAATTTCAAAAATTCCAAAATTTTCAAAAATATCAAAAATTTTAAAAATTTCAAAAATTTTAAATATTCCAAAATAAAAACTTTAAAAATTTCAAAAATTTCAAAAGATTTCAAAAATTTAAAATTTTAACATTTCAAAAAAAATTTCAAAATTTCAAAAATTTCAAAAATTTCAAAAATTTTAAAATTTTAAAAATTTCAAAATTTCAAAAATTTCAAAATAACAAAAATTTCAAAAATTTCAAAAATTTCAAAAGGTTCTAAAAACTTTACAATAATTTAAAAATTTTCAAAATTTTCAAAAATTTCAAAATTTCAAAAGTTTAATTTTATAAATTTATAAATTTTTAAAAATTTCACGTTTCAAAAATTTTCAAATTTTCAAATTTCAAAAATTTCAAAAATTTCAAAAATTTCAAAATTTCAAAATTTTCAAAAATTTTCAAAATTTCAAAAATTTCAAAAATTTCAAAAATTTCAAAAATTTTAATAGTTTTAAACATTTCAAAAATTTCCAAAATTCCAAAAATTTCAAAAATTTTAAAAATTTCAAAAATTTCAAAAATTTAAAAATTCAAAAATTTTAATAATTTCAAAAATTTCAAAAAAATTCAAAAATTTAAAAAGTTAAAAATTTCAATAATTTAAAAATTTTCAAAATTTCAAAATTCAAAAATTTTAAAATTTTAAAAACTTCAAAAATTTTAAATATAACAAAAACTTTAATAATTTCAAAAATTTCAAAAGTTCAAAAATTTTAAAAATTTTAAAAATTTCAAAAATTTCAAAATTTTAAAAAAATTTCAAAATTTTAATTTCCAAAAATTTTCAAAAATTTCAAAAATTTTATATTTTTCAAAATTTCAAAATTTCAAAATTTCAAAAATTTCAAAAAATTTCAAAAATTTCAAAATTTCAAAAATTTCAAAAATTTCAAAATTTCAAAAAATTTCAAAAATTTCAAAAATTTCAAAATTTAAAAATTTCAAAAATTTCAAAATTTTCAAAAATTTCAAAAAATTTCAAAAATTTCAAAATTTCAAAAATTTTCAAAATTTCCAAAAATTTCAAAATTTTAAAATTTTCAAAAGTTTCAAAATTTTCAAAATTTCAGCAAAATTTCAAAAAATTTCAAAATTTCAAAAATTTCAAAATTTCAAAAATTTCAAAAATTTCAAAAAGTTTCAAAAATTTTAAAAATTTTAAAAATTTCAAAATTTTAAAAATTTCAAAAAATTTCAAAAAAATTTCAAAAATTTCAAAAATTTAAAAATTTCAAAATTTCAAAAATTTCAAAAATTTCCAAAATTTCAAAAATTTCAAAAATTTTAAAAACTTCAAAAATTTTAAATATAACAAAAACTTTAATAATTTCAAAATTTCAAAAGATTCAAAAAATTTAAAACATTTTAAAATTTCAAAATTTAAAAATTTTCAAAAATTTCAAAATTTCAAAAATTTCAAAATTTTAAAAATTTCAAAAATTTATTTAAAAATTTCAAAAATTTCAAAAATTTCAAAAATTCCAAAATTCAAAAAATTCAAAAATTTCAAATTTTAAAAATTTTAAAAAATTTCAAAATTTCAAAAATTTTAAAAATTTCAAAATTTCAAAAATTTTCAAAAATTTCAAAAATTTTAAAATTTTAAAAAATTTCAAAAATTTCAAAAATTTCAAAATTTTAAAAATTTCAAAAATTTCAAAAATTTAAAAAATTTCAAAAAATTTTCAAAATAAAATTTCAAAATTTAACTAAAATTTTAAAAATTTCAAAAATTCAAAATTTTAAAAAATTTTCAAAATTTCAAAAATTTCAAAAGTTCAAAAATTTCAAAAATTTCAAAAAGTTTCAAAATTCAAAAATTCAAAAATTTTCAAAATTTCGAATATTAAAGATTCAAAAATTTCAAATTTCAAAATTTTCAAAAAAAAAAATTTAAAAATTTCAAAATTTTTCAAAAAATTTTTCAAAATTTCAAAATTTCAAAATTTTCAAAAATTTCAAAAATTTCAAAAAATTTCAAAAATTTCAAAAAATTTCAAAAATTTCAAAATTTCAAAAATTTCAAAAATTCAAAAATTTCAAAATTTCAAAATTTCAAAAATTTCAAAAATTTTCAAAACTTTTAAAAATTTCAAAAATTTCAAAAATTCAAAAATTTCAAATTTAAAATTTCAAAAATTTCAAAATTAAAAATTTCAAAATTTCAAGAATTTTCAAAAAATTTCAAAATTTCAAAAATTTCAAAAATTTTTACAAAATTTAAAAAGGTTAAAATTTCAAAAATTTCAAAATTTTCAATTCAAATATCAAAATTTCAAAAATTTCAAAATTTCAAAAATTTCAAAAATTTCAAAAATTTCAAAATTTCAATAGGTTCAAAAATTTCAAAAAATTTCAAAAATTTCAAAAATTTAAAAATTTCAAAATTTTAAAAACTTCAAAAATTTTAAAATTATAACAAAAACTTTAATAATTTCAAAAATTTCAAAAAGTTTCAAAAATTTCAAAAATTTCAAAATTTAAAAACTTCAAAAAAATTTCAAAAATTTCAAAAATTTCAAAAATTTCAAAATTTCAAAAATTTTAAAATTCAAAAATTTTAAAAATTTAAAAATTTAAAAATTTTATCAAAAATTTCAAAAATTTCAAAAATTTCAAAAAGTTCAAAAATTTCAAAAATTTCAAAAATTTCAAAATTCAAAAAGTTCAAAAATTTACAAAATTTCAAAAATTTCAAAATTTCAAAAATTTCAAAATTCAAAAATTTTAAAAATTCAAAAATTTCAAAAATTTCAAAAATTTCAAAAATTTCAAAAATTTCAAAAATTTCAAAAAAAAATTTCAAAAATTTCAAAATTCAAAAATTTCAAAAGATTTCAAAATTTATAAATTTTTAAAAATTTCAAAATTTCAAAAATTTTAAAATTTCAAAATTTCAAAAACTTCAAAAATTTCAAAAATTTCAAAATTTTCAAAATTTCAAAAATTTCAAAAATTTTCAAAAATTTCAAAAATTTCATAAAATTTCAAAAATTTCAAAAATTTCAAAATTTCAAAATTTTAATTTTTAAAATTTAAAAATTTCAAAAATTTCAAAATTTCAAAATTTCAAAAATTTTCAAAATTTCAAAAATTTCAATAAATTTCAAAATTTCAAAAATTTCAAAAGTTTCAAAATAAAATTTTCAAAATTTTAAAAATTCAAAATTTCAAAAATTTAAAAAATTTCAAAAATTTCAAAAATTTCAAAAATTTCAAAAATTTCAAAAAATTTCAAAATTTCAAAATTTTCAAAATTTAAAAATTTCAAAAATTTCAAAATTTCAAAAATTTCAAAAAATTTCAAAAAGTTCAAAATTTCAAAAAATTTAAAAATTTCAAAAATTTTAAAAATTTCAAAAATTTCAAAATTTCAAAAATTTCAAAAATTTCAAAAATTTCAAAAATTTTAAAAATTTCAAAAATTTCAAAATTTTCAAAATTTCAAAAATTTCAAAAATTTCAAAAATTTCAAAAATTTCAAAAATTTTAAAAAAAAATTTAAAAATTTTCAAAAATTTTCAAAAATTTCAAAAATTTCAAAATTTTAAAAATTTCAAAAGGTTTAAAAATTTCAAAAATTTTAAAAATTCAAAAAATTTTCAAAAATTTCAAAAATTTTCAAAAATTTCAAAAAATTTCAAAATTCCAAAAATTTCAAAATTTTCAAAATTTCAAAAATTTCAAAAATTCAAAAAGTTCAAAAATTTTAAAAATTTCAAAATTTTAAATATATCAAAAACTTTCAATAATTTCAAAAATTTCAAAATTTCAAAAATTTTAAAAATTTCAAAAATTTCAAAAGTTTAACAAAAATTTCAAAAATTTCAAAAATTTCAAAAATTCAAAAATTTCCAAAATTTCAAAAATTTCAAAATTTCAAAAATTTCAAAAATTTTCAAAATTTCAAAAATTCAAAAATTTCAAAAAATTTCAAAAATTTCAAAAATTTTAAAATTTCAAAATTTTTAAAAATTTCAAAAATTTCAAAAATTTCAAAAGTTTCAAAAATTTTAAAAAAATTTCAAAAACTTCAAAAATTTCCAAAAATTTCCAAAATTTAAAAATTTCAAAATTTCAAAAATTTCAAAAATAATTCAAAAATTTCAAAAATTTCAAAAATTTCAAAAATTTTCAAAAATTTCAAAAATTTAAAATTTTCAAAAATTTCAAATTCAAAATTCTCAAATTCCAAAAATTTTCAAAAATTCAAAAATTTCAAAATTTTAAAAATTTCAAAAATTTCAAAGGTTCAAAAATTTCAAAAATTTCAAAAATTTCAAAAATTTCAAAAATTTCAAAAATTTCAAATTCAAAATTTTAAAATTTCAAAAATTTTAAAAATTTCAAAAATTTCAAAAATTTCAAAAATTCCTAAAAAATTTCAAAAATTTCAAATGTCCAAAAATTTTAAAAATTTTAAAAAATTTCAAAAATTTCAAAAATTTCAAAAATTTCAAAAATTTCAAATTTCAAAATTTCAAAAATTTCAAAAATTTCAAAAATTTCAAAAATTCAAAAATTTCAAAAATTTCAAAATTTTTTCAAAAAATTTCAAAATTTCAAAAATTTAAAAATTTCAAAAATTCAAAAATTTTAAAATTTCAAAATTTTCAAAAATTTCAAAATTTCAAAAATTTCAAAAATTTCAAAAATTTCAAAAATTTCAAAAATTTCAAAAATTTCAAAATTTCAAAATTTTCAAAAAAATTTCAAAAATTTTCAAAAATTTCAAAAATTCAAAAATTTTAAAAATTTCAAAATTTACAAAATTCAAAAATTTCAAAATTTTAAAAATTTAAAAATTTTTAAAAAAATTTCAAAAATTTCAAAATTTCAAAAATTTCAAAAATTTCAAAAATTTCAAAAATTTCAAAAATTTCAAAAATTTCAAAAATTTTAAAAACTTCAAAAATTTTAAATATAACAAAAACTTTAATAATTTCAAAAATTTCAAAAGATTTCAAAAATTTCAAACATTTAAAATTTCAAAAATTTCAAAAATTTCAAAATTTCAAAAATTTCAAAAAATTTCAAAAATTTCAAAAATTTCAAAAATTTCAAAAATTTTTTAAAAAATTTCAAAAATTTCAAAAATTTTAAAAAAATTTCAAAAATTTCAAAAATTTTAAAAATTTTAAAAATTTCAAAAATTTCAAATTCAAAATTTCAAAAATTTAAAAATTTCAAAAATTTCAAAAGGTTCAAAAATTTCTTTTAAAAATTTTAAAAAAAAATTTCAAAAATTTTCAAAAAATTTTAAAAATTTCAAAATAAAAATTTCAAAATTTTCAAAAATTTCAAAATTTTCAAAAATTTCAAAAATTTCAAAAATTTCAAAAATTTCAAAATTTCAAAAATTTCAATAGGTTCAAAAATTTCAGAAATTTGAGAAATTTATAAATTTTTAAAAATTTCAAGTTTTCAAATTCCAAAAATTTCAAAAATTTCAAAAATTTCAAAATTCAAAATTTTCAAATTTTCAAAACTTTCAAAAATTTCAAAAATTTCAAAAATTTCAAAAATTCAAAAATTTCAAAATTTCAAAAATTTGAGAAATTTATAAATTTTTAAAAATTTCAAAAATTTCAAAAATTTCAAAAATTTCAAAAATTTCAAAAATTTCAAAAATTTCAAAAATTCAAAATTTTCAAAATTTTCAAAAATTTCAAAAATTTCAAAAAATTTCAAAATTTCAAAAATTTCAAAAATTTCAAAAATTTCAAAAATTTTAAAAATTTCAAAAATTTCAAAATTTTCAAAAATTTCAAAATTTTCAAAAATTTCAAAAATTTCAAAATTTCAAAAATTTCAAAAATTTCAAAAATTTTAAAAATTTCAAAAATTTCAAAATTTCAAAAATTTCAAAAATTCAAAAATTTCAAAATTTCAAAATTTCAAAAATTTCAAAAAAATTTCAAAATTTCAAAATTTTCAAAAGTTTCAAAAATTTCAAAAAAAATTTCAAAATTTCAAAATTTCAAAAATTTCAAAAATTTCAAAAATTCAAAAATTCCAAAAATTTCAAAAATTTTAAAAACTTCAAAAATTTTAAATATAACAAAAACTTTAATAATTTCAAAAATTTCAAAAGATTCAAAAATTTAAACACTTCAAAAATTTCAAAAATTTAAAAATTTTCAAAAATCTCAAAAATTCTAAAAATTTCAAAATTTTAAAAATTTCAAAAGATTTCAAAAATAACAAATTTCAAAAATTTCAAAAATTTCAAAAAGTTCAAAATTTCAAAAATTTACAAAATTTTCAAAAATTTCAAAAATTTCAAAAATTTCAAAAATTTTAAAAATTTCAAAAATTTCAAAATTTCAAAAAATTTCAATTTCAAAAATTTCAAAATTTTAAAAATTTCAAAATTTCAAAATTTCAAAAATTTCAAAAAAATTTCAAAATTTCAAAAAATTTTCAAAAATTTCAAAAATTCAAAAATTTCAAAAATTTTTTCAAATTTTTAAAAATTTCAAAATTTTAAAAATTCAAAAATTTCAAAATTTCAAAAATTTTAAAAATTTCAAAAATTTCAAAATTTCAAAAAATTTCAATAATTTCAAAAATTTCAAAAATTTCAAAATTCAAAAATTTCAAAAATTTTAAAAATTTCAAAAATTTTCAAAATTTCACATTAAAAATTTTAAAATTTCAAAAATTTCAAAAATTTCAAAAATTTCAAAAAAAATTTCAAAAATTTAAAAATTCAAAATAAAATTTCCAAAAATTTCAAAAATTTTAAAAATTAAATTTCAAAAATTTAAAAAATTTTCAAAATTTCAAAATATTCAAGGTTAAATAAAAAAGAATTTAAAAAATTTAAAAATTTAAAAATTTAAAAATTTCAAAAATTTCAAAAATTTCAAAAATTTCAAAAATTTCAAAATTTTTCAAAAATTTTAAAAATTTCAAAAATTTCAAAATTTCAAAAAATTTCAAAATTTAAAAATTTCAAAAATTTTTCAAAAATTTAAAAACTTCAAAAATTTCAAAAATTTAAAAATTTCAAAAATTCAAAAATTTCAAAATTTAAAAAATTAAAAAATTTAAAAATTTCAAAAATTCAAAAATTTTCAAAATTTTAAAAATTTCAAAAATTTCAAAATTTAACAAAAATTTCAAAAATTTCAAAAATTTTCAAATTTCAAAAATTTCAAAAATTTCAAAAATTTCAAAATTTTCAAAAATTCCAAAAATTTCAAAAATTTCAAAAATTTCAAAAATTTAATAAAAATTTCAAAAATTTCAAAAATTTCAAAAATTTCAAAAAATTTCAAAAATTTCAAAAAATTTAAAAATTTCAAAAATTTCAAAAATTTCAAAAATTTCAAAATTTCAAAAATTTCAAAAATTTCAAAAAATTTCAAAAATTCAAAAATTTTCAAAAATTTCAAAATTTCAAAAATTTCAAAAAATTTCAAAAATTTTAAAAATTTCAAAAATTTCAAAAATTTCAAAAATTTCAAAAATTTCAAAATTTCAAAATTTTAAAAAATTTCAAAAATTTCAAAAGTTTCAAAATTTCAAAAATTTCAAAAATTTCAAAAATTTCAAAAATTTCAAATGTTTCAAAATTTCAAAAATTTCAAAAATTTCAAAATTTCAAAAATTTCAAAAATTAAAATTTCAAAAATTTCAATTCAAAATTTCTAAAAATTTCAAAAATTTTAAATTTCAAAAATTTCAAAAATCAAATTCAAAAATTTCAAAAATTTAAAAATTTCAAAAATTTCAAAAATTTCAAAATTCAAAAATTTTAAAAATTTCAAAAATTTCAAAAGGTTCAAAAATTTCAAAAATTTCAAAATTTAAAAATTTCAAAATTTTAAAATTTAAAATTTTTAAAAATTTCAAAAATTTCAAAATTTCAAAAATTTCAAAATTTCAAAAATTTCAAAGGTTCAAAAATTTCAAAAATTCAAAATTCCAAAAATTTCAAAAATTTTAAAAACTTCAAAAATTTTAAATATAACAAAAACTTTAATAATTTCAAAAAATTTCAAAAGGTTTAAAAATTTCAAAAATTTCAAAAATTTTCAAAAAATTTCAAAAATTTCAAAAATTTCAAAATTTCAAAAATTTCAAAAATTAAAAGGAATTTCAAAATTTTAAAAATTTCAAAAATTTTAAAATTTCAAAAACTTTTAAAATAAAATTTCAAAAATTTCAAAAGTTTCAAAAATTTCAAAAAATTCAAATTTTAAAAATTTCAAAAATTTCAAAAATTTCAAAAATTTCAAAATTCCAAAAATTTCAAAAATTTCAAAAATTTCAAAAATTTCAAAAATTTTCAAAAATTTCAAAAATTTCAAAATTTCAAAAATTTCAAAAATTTCAAAAATTTTAAATTTTTAAAATTTCAAAAATTTCAAAAATTTCAAAAATTTCAAAATTTTAAAAATTTCAAAAGTTCAAAAATTTTCAAAATTTCAAAAATTTCAAAAATTTTAAAAATTTCAAAAATTTTAAAAATTTCAAAAATTTCAAAAATTTCAAAAATTTTAAAAATTTCAAAAATTTTAAAATAATTAAAAAATTTTTCAAAAATTTCAAAAATTTCAAAAATTCAAAATTCAAATTTAAAAATTTTAAAATTTCAAAATTTCAAAAATTTCAAAAATTTCAAAATTTCAAAATTTCAAAAGGTTTCAAAATTTCAAAAATTTTAAAAATTTTACAAAATTTCAAAATTTTAAAAAATTTCAAAAATTTCAAAAATTTCAAAAAATTTTAAAAATTTCAAAATTTCAAAAATTTTCAAAAATTTTCAAAATTTCAAAAATTTCAAAAATTTTCAAAAAAATTTCAAAAATTTCAAAAATTTCAAAAATTTCAAAAATTTCAAAATTTCAAAAATTTCAAAAATTTCAAAAATTTTAAAAATTTCAAAATTTCAAAAATTTCAAAAATTTCAAAAATTTCAAAAATTTCAAAATTTTAAAATTTCAAAATTTCAAAAAAATTAGTTCAAAATTTCAAAAATTCAAAATTTCAAAATTTAAAAAAATTTCAAAAATTTCA
Source organism: Zaprionus lachaisei (assembly GCA_018901815.1). NCBI lineage: Eukaryota > Metazoa > Arthropoda > Insecta > Diptera > Drosophilidae > Zaprionus > Zaprionus lachaisei. The sequence continues at coordinate 16,221 of JAEIFI010000174.1, forward strand.
AAAATTTAAAAATTTCAAAAATTTCAAAAATTTCAAAAACTTCAAAAATTTCAAAAATTCAAAAATTTCAAAAATTTCAAAAATTTCAAAAAATTTCAAATAAAAAAATTTCAAATTATTAAAATTTTCAAATTTTCAAAAATTTCAAAATTAAAATTTTAAAATTTCAAAAATTTCAAAAATTCAAAAAATTTAAAAAACTTAAATATTTCAAAATTTGAAAAAATTTTAAAAAATTTCAAAAATTTTCAAAAATTTCAAAATTTCAAAAATTTTAAAATTCAAAAAAATTTTCAAAAATTTCAAAAGTTTCAAAAATTTCAAAAATTTCTAAAATTTCAAAAATTTTAAAAATTTCAAAAATTTCAAAAATTTTTAAAATTTTAAAAATTTTAAAATTTCAAAAATTTTAAAAATTTCAAAAATTTAAAAATTTTAAAAAATTTCAAAATTTCAAAAATTTCAAAAATTTCAAAATTTTAAAAAATTTAAAAATTTCAAAAATTTAGAAACTTCAAAAGTTTTCAAAATTTCAAAAATTTCAAAAAAGATTTCAAAAAATTCAAAAATTTTTAAATTTTGAAAATTTCATAAGTTTTAAAATTTTAAAAAATTCAAAAATTTCAAAAATTTCAAAAATTTCAAAAATTTCAAAAAAATTTCAAAAATTTCAAAAATTTCAAAAATTTCAAAAGGTTCAAAAGTTCAAAAATTTAAAATTTCAAAAATTTCTAGAAAATTTCAAAAATTTCAAAAAATCTAAAATTTTCAAAAATTTCAAAAATTTCAAAAATTTTAAAAATTTCAAAAATTTAAAAATTTCAAAAAATTTAATATAGTTTCAAAAATTTCAAAATTTCAAAAATTTTTAAAAATTTAAAAATTTCAATAAAATTTCAAAAATTTCAAAAATTTCAAAAATTTCAAATTTCAAAAATTTCAATAGGTTCAAAAATTTTCAAAATTTTCAAAAATTTCAAAAATTTTAAAATTTTAAAAATTTTCAAAAAATTTCAAAAATTTTAAAAATTTCAAAATTTCAAAAATTTCAATTTTAAATTTCATTAATTTCAAAAATTTCAAAATTTCAATAATTTCAAAATTTCAAAAATTTCAAAAATTTCAAAATTTCAAAATTTTAAAAAAGTTTAAAATTTTCAAAAATTTCAAAAGTTTCAAAATTTAAAAAATTTCAGGTTCAAAATTTGAAAATTTCAAAATTTCAAATCTAAAATTTCAAAATTTTAAAAATTTCAAAAATTTCAAAAATTTCAAAATTTTCAAATTTCAAAATTTCTAGGAGGAAAATTTCAAAAATTTAAAAAGTTTCAAAAATTTCAAAAATTTCAAAAATTTCAAAATTCAAAAATTTCAAAAATTTCAAAAATTTCAAAATTTTCAAATTTCAAAAATTTCAAAAGTTTCAAAAATTTCAAAAATTTCAAAATTTTAAAAATTTCAAAAATTTCAAATGGTTCAAAAATTTTCAAAAATTTCAAAACTTTCAAAAATTCCAAAAATTTCAAAATTTCCAAAATTTCCAAAAGTTTTAAAAATTTAAAAAAACTTTAAAAATTTCAAAAATTTCAAAATTTCAAAAATTCTAAAAGTCCAAAAATTTTGAAATTTTAAAAATTTCAAAAATTTCAAAAATTTTAAAAATTTAAAAAATTTCAAAATTTCAAAAAGTTCAAAAGTTTCCAAAAGTTCAAAAATTTCAAAAATTTCAAAAATTTCAAAAATTTTAAATTTTCTAAAAATTTCAAAAATTTCAAAAAGTTTCAAAAGTTTCAAAAGTTCGGAAATTTTAAAAATTTCAAAAATTTCAAAAATTTCAAAAATTTCCAAAAATTTCCAAAATTTTAAAAATTTCAAATTTCAAAAATTTCAATAATTTCAAAAATTTCAAAAAATTCAAAAGTTCAAAATTTCAAAAATTTCCAAAATTTGAAAAATTTCAAAATTTCAAAAAATTTCAAAATTTCAAAAATTTCAAAAATTTCAAAAATTTCAAAAATTTCAAAAATTTCAAAAATTTCTAAAAGGTTTCAAAAATTTCCAATTTTTTTTAAATTTCAAAAATTTCAAAAATTTCAATAGGTTCAAAAATTTCAGAAAATTTGAGAAATTTATAAATTTCAAAAATTTTCAAAGTTTCAAAAAATTCAAAAATTTCAAAATTTCAAATTTTCAAAAATTTCAAAATTTTCAAAAAATTTCAAAAAGTTTCAAAAATTTTTTATAAAAAATTTCAAAAGATTCCAAAAATTTAAAAAAATTTCAAAAATTTTAATAATTTTAAAAATTTTAAAAATTCTAAATATTTCAAAAATTTTAAAAATTCAAAATTTTAAAAAAAATTTTTCAAAATTTCAATTTCAAAAAATTTAAAATTTTCAAAAATTTCAAAAATTTTAAAATTATAAAAAATTTCAAAAAATTTCAAAAATTTCAAGGTTCAAAAAAGTTTTAAAATTTTAAAATCAAAAATTTTTCAAACACAATTTTAAATATAACAAAAACTTTAATAATTTCAAAAATTCAAAATTTCAAAAGGTTCAAAAATTTTAAAAATTTCAAATTTCAAAAATTTCAAAAATTTCAAAAATTTAAAAATTTCAAAAATTTCAAAATATTAAAATTTTAAAAAATTTCAAAAATTTTTAAAATTTTCAAAAATTTTAAAATTACCAAAATTTAAAATTTCAAAAATTTCAAAAATTTCAAAAAAATTTCAAAATAAAAATTTCAAAAATTTCAAAAATTTTAAAACTTTCAAAATTTCAAAATTTAAAAAGTTTCAAAAATTTCTAAAAATTTCAATAATTTCAAAAATTTCAAAAATTTCAAAATTTCAAAATTTTCAAAAATTTTCAAAAATTTCAAAATTTTAAAATTTCAAAAATTTTCAAAAGTTCAAAAATTTCAAAAGTTTCAAAATTTTAAAAATTTTAAAAATTTCAAAATTTTCAAAATTTCAAATTCAAAAATTTCAAAAATTTTAAAATTTAAAATTTCAAAAATTTCAAAAATTTCAAAAATTTCAAAATTTTAAAAATTTCAAAAATTTTAAAAATTTCAAAAATTTTAAAAATATCAAAATTTCAAAAATTTAAAAATTTTAAAAATTTTCAAAATTTCAAAATTTTCAAAATTTCAAAAATTCAAAAATTTCAAAAGTTTAAAATTTCAAAAATTTTAAAAATTTCAAAAACTTTAAAATTTCAAAAATTTCAAAAGTTTCAAAATTTTCAAAATTCAAAATTTCAAATTTTCAAAAATTTCAAAAATTTCAAAATTTTAAAATTTCAAAAAATTTCAAAATTTCAAAAATTTCAAAATTTCAAAAATTTAAAAATTTCAAATTTCAAAAATTTCAAATTTCAAAATTTCAAAAATTTCAAAAATTTTCAAAAATTTAAAAAATTTCAAAAATTTCAAAAAATTTCAAAAATTTCAAAGGTTCAAAAATTTCAAAAAAAATTTCAAAAATTCAAAAATTTCAAAAAATTTCAAAAATTTCAAACAAAAATTTTAAAAATTTCAAAAATTTTTAAAATTCAAAAATTTCAAAATTTCAAAAATTTCAAAATTTTCAAAAATTTAAAAAATTTAAAAATTTTAAAAATTTCAAAAAATTTCAAAAATTTCCAAAAATTTCAAAATTTTCAAAATTTTAAAAATTTCAAAAATTTCAAATATTTCAAAAACTTTAAAAATTTCAAAAAATTTCAAAAGGTTCAAAAATTTAAAAAAAGTTTAAAAATTTCAAAATTTCAAAAATTTCAAAATTTCAAAAATTTCAAAATTTCAAAAATTTCAAAAATTTCAAAAATTTCAATGGGTTCAAAAATTTCAAAAATTTTAAAATTTCAAAAACTTCAAAATTATTTAAATATCAAAAATTTTAAAAATTTCAAAAATTTCAAAATTTTCAAAAATTTAAAAATTTCAAAAATTTCAAAAATTTTAAAAATTTCAAAAAATTTCAAAATTTTAAAAATTTCAAAAATTTCAAAAATTTCAAAAATTTCAAATATCTTAAAAATTTCAAAAATTTCAAAAATTTCAAAATTTCAAAAATTTCAAAATTTCAAAATTTCAAAAATTTCAAAAATTTCAAAAATTTCAAAATTTCAAAAATTCAAAAAAAATTTTAAAAATTTCAAAAATTTTAAAAATTTCAAAAAATTTAAAAATTTCAAAAATTTTTATTTAAAAATTTCAAAATTTCAAAAATTTCAAAAAAAAGTTTCAAAAATTTTCAAAAATTTTAAAATTAAAATTTCAAAAGATTTAAAAATTTAAAAAAATTTTCAAAAATTTCAAAAATTTCAAAATTTCAAAAGTTCAAAATTTCAAAAATTTCAAAAATTTCAAAATTTTAAATAAATTTCAAAATTTCTCAAAAATTCCAAAAATTTCAAAATTTCAAAAATTTTAAAAACTTCAAAAATTTTAAATATAACAAAAACTTTAATAATTTCAAAAATTTCAATAAGGTTCAAAAATTTTAAAATTTCAAAAATTTCAAAAATTTAAAATTTTCAAAAATTTAAAAATTTCAAAAATTTTCAAAAATTTTAAAAATTTTCAAAAATTTCAAAATTTCAAAAATTTCAAAATTTCAAAAATTTCAAAAATTTTAATAATTTCAAAAATTTCAAAAATTTCAAAAATTTATAAATTTTAAAATTTCAAAAATTTCAAATTTCAAAAAAAATTTCAAAAATTTCAAAATTTCAAAATTTTAAAAATTTCAAAAAATTTCAAAAATTTCAAAAATTTCAAAAATTTAAATTTTAAAATTTAAAAATTTCAAAAATTTCAAAATTCAAAATTTCAAAAATTTCAAAAAATTTCAAAAATTTCAAAAATTTCAAAAATTTTTTTAAAAATTTCAAAAATTTCAAAAATTTCAAAATTTCAAAATTTCAAAAATTTTCAAAATTTCAAAAATTTCAAAATTTCAAAAATTTTTAAAAATTTCAAAAATTTCAAAAAGTTCAAAAATTTCAAAAAAAATTTCAAAAATTTAAAAATTTTTCAAAAATTTCAAAAATTTCAAAATTTTCAAAAATTTCAAAAATTTAAAAATTTCAAAAATTTCAAAAATTTCAAAATTTCAAAATTTCAAATTTTCAAATTTAAAAATTTCAAAATTTTCAAAAATTTCAAAAATTTTCAAAAATTCAAAAATTTCAAAAATTTTAAAATTTCAAAAATTTCAAAAATTTCAAAAATTCAAAAATTTCAAAATTTTAAAAAATTTCAAAATTTTAAAAATTTATAAATTTTTCAAAAATTTTCAAAAATTTCAAAAATTTCAAAATTTCAAAATTTTCAAAATTTTAAAAATTTCAAAATTAAAATTTCAAAAATTTTCAAGGTTCAAAAATTTCAAAAATTTCAAAAATTTCAAAAATTTTAAAAATTTCAAAAGTTCAAAAATTTCAAAAATTTTAAAAATTTCAAAAATTTTCAAAAAATTTCAAAAATTTCAAAAATTTCAAAATTTCAAAAATTTCAATAGGTTCAAAAAATTTCAAAAATAAATTTTCAAAAATTTCAAAATTTCAAAAATTTTCAAAAATTTCAAAAAATTTCAAAAATTTCAAAAAATTTCAAAATTTTCAAAATTTTTCAAAAATTTTAAAAATTTCAAAAATTTTACAAAATTTAAAAATTTTCAAAATTTCAAAAATTTCAAAAATTCAAAAATTTAAAAAAATTTCAAAAATTTCAAAAATTTCAAAAATTTCAAAAGGTTCAAAAAATTTCAAAAATTTTAAAAATTTATAAAATTTCAAAAATTTAAAAATTTCAAAAAAAATTCAAAATTTCAAAAATTTCAAAAATTCAAAAATTTCAAAAATTTTCAAAATTTCAAAAAATTTCAAAAATAATTTTAAAAATTTTCAAATTTCAAAAATTTCAAAAAATTCCAAAAATTTCAAAAATTTTAAAAACTTCAAAAAAATTAAAAATATAACAAAAATTTTAATAATTTCAAAAATTTCAAAAGGTTCAAAAATTTCAAAAATTTTAAAAATTTCAAAAGGTTCAAAAATTTACAATAATTTAAAAATTTTCAAAATTTCAAAAATTTCAATAGGTTGAAAAATTTCAAAAATTTGAGAAGTTTATAAATTTTAAAAATTTCAAGTTTCAAAAAATCTCAAAAATTTCAAAAATTTCAAAATTTCAAAAATTTCAAAAATTTTTTCAAAAATTTAAATAATTTCAAAAATTTCAAAAATTTCAAAAAATTTTAAAAAAACTTTAAAAATTTTTAAAAATTTCAAGTTTCAAAAATCTCAAAATTTCAAAAATTTCAAAAGTTCAAAAAATTTTCAAAATTTCAAAAATTTAAAAAATTTCAAAATTTTAAAAATTTCAAAGGTTCAAAAATTTCAAAATTCCAAAAATTTTAAAAAAATTTCAAAAATTTCAAAAATTCAAAAATTTCAAAAATTTCAAAAATTTCAAAAATTTCAAAAATTTCAAAAATTTTAAAAATTTCAAAAGTTTCAAAAATTTCAAAAATTTCAAAAATTTTTAAATTTTCAAAAATTTTCAAAAAATTTCAAAAATTTCAAAGTTAAAAATTTCAAAATTTTAAATATTTCAAAAATTCAAAAATTTCAAAAATTTCAATAGGTTAAAATTTCAAAAATTTCCAAAATTTCAAAATTTTAAAAAAATTTCAAAAATTTCAAAAATTTCAAAATTTCAAAAATTTAAAATTTCAAAAATTTCAAAAATTTCAAAATTTCAAAAATTTCAAAATTTCAAAAATTTTAAAAATTTAAAATTTCAAAAATTTCAAAAAATTTCAAAATTCAAAAAAATTTCAAAAAATTTCAAAATTTCAAAAATTTTCAAAATTTCAAAAATTTCAAAAATTTCAAAAATTTTCAAAATTTTAAAAATTTCAAAAATTTCAAAAATTTTAAAAATTTTCAAAAATTTCAAAAGGTTCAAAAATTTTAAAAAATTTTAAAAATTTTAAAAAATGGTTCAAAAATTCTAAAATTTCAAAAATTTTAAAAATTTAAACAAACTTTAAAATTTCAAAAATTTCAAAAATTTCAATAGGTTCAAAAATTTCAAAAATTTCAAAAATTTCCTAAATTTTTAAAATATAAATTTTAAAAATTTCAAGTTTCAAAAATTTCCAAAATTTCAAAAAATTTAAAAACTTCGAAAATTTTAAATATAACAAAAACTTTAATAATTTCAAAAATTTCAAAAGATTCAAAAATTTAAACACTTAAAATTTCAATAATTTAAAAATTCAAAATTTCAAAAATTTCAAAATTTCAAAAACTCTAAACATTTCAAAATTCAAAAATTTTCAAAATTTCAAAATTCATAATTTTCAAATTTTCAAAAAATTTCAAAAATTTCAAAAATTTTTAAAATTTCAAAAATTTCAATAGGTTCAAAAATTTCAAAAATTCCAAAATTTCAAAAATTTCAATAGGTTCAAAAATTTCAAAAATTCAAAAATTTCAAAAGGTTTAAAAATTTCAATAGGTTCAAAAATTTCAAAAATTCCAAAAATTTCAAAAAAATTTTTTAAAAACTTCAAAAATTTTAAATATAACAAAAACTTTAATAATTTCAAAAATTTCAATAGGTTCAAAAATTTCAAAAATTCAAAAATTCCAAAAATTTCAAAAATTTTAAAAACTTCAAAAATTTTAAATATAACAAAAACTTTAATAATTTCAAAAATTTCAAAAGGTTTAAAAAAATTTTAAAAAAATTTTAAAAATTTAAAAAATTTCAAAAATTTCAAAATTTCAAATTTTCAAATTTTCAAAAATTTCAATAGGTTCAAAAATTTCAAAAATTCAGAAATTTCAATAGGTTCAAAAATTTCAAAAATTTATAAATTTTTAAAAATTTCAAGTTTCAAAAATTTCCAAAAATTCAAAAAATTTTAAAAATTTTAAAAACTTCAAAAATTTTAAATATAACAAAAACTTTAATAATTTCAAAAATTTCAAAAGATTCAAAAATTTAAACACTTAAAATTTCAATATTTTAAAAATTTCAAAATTTCAAAATTTCTAAATTTAAAAATTTCAAGTTTAAAATTTAAAAATTTTCAAAATTTCAAAATTTTTTCAAAATTTCAAAAATTTCAAAAATTTCAAAAATTTTAAAAACTTCAAAAATTTTAAATATAACAAACCTTTTAATAATTTCAAAAATTCAAAAAAATTTCAAAAATTTCAAAATTTAAAAATTTTAAAAATTTAAAAATTTTAAAACTTTCAAAATTTTAAAATTCAAAAATTTTAATAATTTCAAAAATTTCAAAAGTTTCAAAAATTTCAAAAAGTTTGAAGGTTCAAAAATTTTATCAAAAATCTAGAAGTTTCAAAATTTCAAAAATTTCAAAAATTTCAAAAATTTTAAAAATTTTCAAAAATTTCAAAAAAATTTCAAAAATTTCAAAAGTTTCAAAAATTTTCAGAAATTTCAAAAATTTCAAAAATTTTCAAAAATTTTCAAAAATTTCAAAAAAATTTCAAAAAAATTTCAAAAATTTCAAAAAATTTTCAAAAATTTCAAAAATTTCAAAAATTTCAAAAATTTCAAAAATTTCAAAAATTTCAAAAAAATTTTCAAAAAATTTTCAAAAAAATTTTCAAAAAAATTTTCAAAAAATTTCAAAAATTTTCAAAAAAGATTTCAAAAAAATTTCAAAAATTTCAAAAAATTTCAAAAAAATTTCAAAAAAAGTTTCAAAAATTTCAAAAATTTCAAAAATTTCAAAAATATTTCAAAAATTTCAAAAAAATTTCAAAAATTTCAATAAAAGTTTCAAAAATTTCAAAAATTTCAAAAATTTCAAAAATTTTCAAAAAATTTTAAAAAATTTCAAAAATTTCAAAAAATTTCAAAAAAATTTTCAAAATTTTTCAAAAATTTCAAAAAGTTTCAAAAATTTCAAAAATTTCAGAAATTTCAAAAAATTTCAAAATTTCAAAAAAATTTTAAAAACTTTCGAAAATTTTCAAAAAAATTTCAAAAAAATTTTCAAAAATTTTTAAAAATTTCAAAAAAATTTTAAATAAATTTCAAAAAAAATTTAAAAATTTTCAAAAATTTCAAAAGTTTCAAAAATTTCAAAAATTTCAAAAATTTCAAAAAATTTCAAAAATTTCAAAAATTTCAAAAATTTCAAAAATTTCAAAAAATTTCAAAAATTTCAAAAATTTCAAAAATTTTCAAAAAAATTTTAAAATTTAAAAAATTTGAAAAAATTTTCAAAAATTTCAAAAATTTCAAAAATTTCAAAAAAATTTTCAAAAATTTTCAAAATTTTCAAAAATTTTCAAAAATTTTCAAAAAAATTTCAAAAAGTTTCAAAAATTTCAAAAATTTCAAAGTTTAAAATTTTTAAAAGAAGTTTCAAAAAATTTCAAAAATTTCAAAAAATTTCAAAAATTTTCAAAAAATTTCAAAAATTTCAAAAATTTCAAAAATTTTCAAAAAATTTTCAAAAATTTCGAGGACATTTCAAAAATTTTCAAAAAAATTTTAAAAATTTCAAAAATTTCAAAAAGTTTCAAAAATTTCAAAAAAATTCAAAAAAATTTTAAAAATTTGGAAAAGTTTCAAAAAAATTTCTAAAATTTCAAAAATTTTCAAAAATTTTCAAAAATTTCAAAAAATTTCAAATTATTAAAATTTCAAAAATTTCAATAAAATTTCAAAAAAATCTTCAAAAATTTCAAAAATTTCAAAAATTTTCAAAAATTTCAAAAATTTTCAAAAATTTCAAAAATTTTCAAAAATTTTCAAAAAAATTTTCAAAAATTTCAAAAATTTCAAAAATTTCAAAAATTTCAAAAATTTTCAAAAGATTTTCAAAAATTTTCAAATTAGTTCCCCAAACTTTCAAAAATTTCAAAAATTTCAAAAATTTCAAAAATTTCAATAAAAATTTCAAAAATTTTAAAAATTTTCAAAAATTTTTCAAAAATTTTCAAAAATTTCAAAAATTTCAAAAATTTTCAAAAAAATTTTCAAAAATTTCAAAAATTTAAAAATTACAAAAATTTTCAAAAAATTTCAAAAATTTCAAAAATTTCAAAAAATTTCAAAAAAATTTTCAAAAATTTCAGAAATTTCAAAAATTTCAAAAAAATTTCAAAAATTTCAAAAATTTTCAAAAATTTCAAAAATTTGAAAAATTTCAAAAAAAATTTCAAAAATTTCAAAAATTTTCAAAAATTTTAAAAATTTCAAAAAATTTCAAAAATTTCAAAAATTTTCAAAAATTTCAAAAAAATTTCAAAAATTTCAAAAAAATTTCAAATAAAATTTTAAAAAAATTTTCAAAAATTTCAAAAATTTTCAAAAATTTTAAAAATTTCAAAAAATTTTAAAAATTTCAAAAAATTTCAAAAATTTCAAAAAAATTTCAAAAATTTCAAAAAAAATTTCAAAAATTTTCAAAAAAATTTCAAAAATTTCAAAAATTTTAATTAAAAATTTTCAGAAAAATTTTAAAAAATTTCAAAAAAATTTCAAAAAATTTCAAAAATTTTCAAAAATTTTCAAAAATTTTCAAAAATTTTCAAAAAAATTCAAAAATTTTCAAAAATTTCAAACATTTTAAAAATTTCAAAAAAATTTCAAAAAAATTTCAAAATAAATTTCAAAAATTTTCAAAAATTTTCAAAAAAATTTTCAAAAATTTTCAAAAAAATTTTCAAAAATTTGAAAAATTTTCAAAAATTTCAAAAAAATTTCAAAAATTTCAAAAAATTTCAAAAATTTCAAAAATTTCAAAAAAATTTCAAAAATTTCAAAAATTTTCAAAAATTTTCAAAAATTTCAAAAAATTTCAAAAAAATTTCAAAAATTTCAAAAATTTTCAAAAATTTCAAAAATTTCAAAAATTTTAAAAAATTTCAAAAATTTTCAAAAATTTTCAAAAATTTCAAAAAAATTTCAAAAATTTCAAAAATTTCAAAAATTTCAAAAATTTCAAAAAAATTTTCAAAAAAATTTTCAAAAATTTTCAAAAATTTTAAAAATTTTCAAAAATTTCAAAAATTTCAAAAATTTCAAAAATTTTCAAAAAATTTTCAAAAATTTCAAAAAAATTTTCAAAAATTTCAAAAATTTGAAAAATTTGAAAAAATTTCAAAAAAAATTTCAAAAATTTCAAAAATTTCAAAACAAATTTTAAAAATTTCAAAAATTTTCAAAAATTTCAGAAAAATTTCAAAAAATTTCAAAAAATTTAAAATTTCAAAAATTTTGAAAAATTTCAAACAAATTTCAAAAAAATTTCAAAAATTTCAAAAATTTCAAAAATTTGAAAAAATTTCAAAAATTTCAAAAAAATTTTCAAAAATTTCAAAAATTTTAAAAATTTCAAAAATTTCAAAAATTACAAAAAATTTCAAAAATTTCAAAAATTTTCAAAAAAATTTTCAAAAATTTTTCAAAAAATTTCAAAAATTTCAAAAATTTTCAAAAATTTTCAAAAATTTTCAAAAAAATTTTCAAAAATTTCAAAAATTTCAAAAATTTTCAAAAAATTTCAAAAAATTTTAAAAATTTCAAAAATTTCAAAAAAATTTTCAAAAATTTCAAAAAAATTTCAAAAAAATTTCAAAAAATTTCAAAAAATTTCAAAAATTTCAAAAATTTTGAAAAATTTCAAAAATTTCAAAAAATTTCAAAAATTTCAAAAATTTCAAAAATTTCAAAAAATTTTAAAAATTTCAAAAATATTTAAAAATATTCAAAAAATTAAAAAATCTTTAAAAATTTGACAAATTTGCAAAAATTTCAAAAAATTTTAAAAAATTTTCAAAAATTTTAAAAAATTTCAAAAATTTCAAAAAAATTTCAAAAAAATTTCAAAAAATTTCAAAAAATTTCAAAAAATTTCAAAAAATTTTAAAAAAATTTCACAAAATTTGAAAAATTTTCAAATAAAATTTTCAAAAAATTTCAAAAATTTCAAAAATTTTCAAAAATTTCAAAAAATTTCAAAAATTTCAAAAATTTCAAAAATTTCAAAAAATTTCAAAAATTTCAAAAAAATTTCAAAAAAATTTCAAAAATTTCAAAAATTTCAAAAAAATTTCAAAAATTTTCAAAAATTTCGAAAAATTTCAAAAAAATTTCAAAAAAATTTCAAAAATTTTCAAAAATTTAAAAAAATTTTAAAAAATTTCAAAAAATTTCAAAAATTTCAAATTTAAAATTTCAAAAATTTCAAAAATTTCAAAAATTTCAAAAAAAATTTCAAAACAAATTTCAAAAATTTCAAAAATCTTTAAAAAATTTGACAAAATTTGAAAAAAATTTCAAAAATTTCAAAAATTTTCAAAAATTTTCAAAAATTTTCAAAAAATTTTAAAAAATTTCAAAAATTTCAAAAATTTTCAAAAAAATTTCAAAAATTTCAAAAATTTCAAAAATTTCAAAAAAATTTCAAAAAATTTCAAAAATTTCAAAAATTTCAAAAAATTTCAAAAATTTCAAAAATTTTCAAAAATTTCAAAAAATTTCAAAAATTTCAAAAATTTCAAAAAATTTCAAAAAATTTCAAAAAATTTCAAAAATTTTCAAAAATTTCAAAAATTTCAAAAATTTCAAAAAATTTCAAAAATTTCAAAAATTTGAAAAAATTTCAAAAAATTTCAAAAAATTTCAAAAATTTCAAAAATTTTAAAAATTTCAAAAATTTCAAAAATTTCAAAAAAATTTTCAAAAATCAAAAATTTCAAAAATTTAAAAAATCTTTAAAAAAATTTTGACAAATTTCAAAAAAATTTCAAAAATTTCAAAAATTTCAAAAATTTTCAAAAATTTTCAAAAATTTTAAAAATTTCAAAAATTTCAAAAATTTCAAAAAAATTTCAAAAAAATTTTCAAAAATTTAAAAAATTTTGAAAAATTTCAAAAAATTTCAAAAATTTCAAAAATTTTCAAAAAAATTTTCAAAAATTTTGAAAAATTTCAAAAATTTTAAAAAATTTCAAAAATTTCAAAAATTTTCAAAAATTTCAAAAAATTTCAAAAATTTCAAAAATTTCAAAAATTTTCAAAAATTTTCAAAAATTTCAAAAATTTTCAAAAATTTCAAAAAAATTTTAAAAAATTTTCAAAAAAATTTTCAAAAATTTCAAAAATTTCAAAAATTTTCAAAAATTTTCAAAAAAATTTTCAAAAAAATTTCAAAAAAATTTCAAAAATTTCAAAAATTTTTAAAAAAATTTCACAAATTTGAAAAAATTTCAAAAATTTTCAAAAAAATTTCAAAAAAATTTCAAAAAATTTCAAAAATTTCAAAAAAATTTTCAAAAATTTCAAAAATTTCAAAAAAAATTTCAAAAAATTTTAAAAAATCTTTTAAAAATTTGACAAAATTTGAAAAAATTTCAAAAATTTCAAAAATTTTCAAAAAAATTTTCAAAAAAATTTCAAAAATTTTGAAAAATTTCAAAAAAATTTCAAAAAATTTCAAAAAAATTTTCAAAAAAATTTCAAAAATTTCAAAAAAATTTCAAAAAAAATTTTCAAAAAAATTTTCAAAAAAATTTCAAAAATTTGAAAAATTTCAAAAATTTTGAAAAAATTTCAAAAAATTTTCAAAAAATTTTCAAAAAAATTTTCAAAAAAATTTCAAAAATTTTAAAAAATTTCAAAAATTTCAAAAAAATTTTCAAAAAATTTCAAAAAAATTTCAAAAATTTTCAAAAATTTTCAAAAATTTCAAAAATTTCAAAAATTCAAAAATTTCAAAAATTTCAAAAAATTTTAAAAAAATTTGAAAAAAATTTTCAAAAATTTCAAAAATTTCAAAATTAAAAATTTCAAAAATTTTGAAAAATTTCAAAAATTTCAAAAATTTTCAAAAATTTTCAAAAAATTTTAAAAATTTTCAAAAAAATTTGAAAAAATTTCAAAAAAATTTTCAAAAAAATTTTCAAAAAAATTTCAAAAATTTCAAAAAAATTTCAAAAATTTCAAAAATTTCAAAAAATTTCAAAACAAATTCAAAAAAATTTTAAAAATCTTTAAAAAATTTGACAAAATTTGAAAAAATTTCACAAAATTTGAAAAAAATTTCACAAAATTTGCAAAAATTTTCAAAAAATTTTAAATGATTTGAAAAAATTTGAAAAAAATTACAAAAATTTCAAAAATTTCAAAAAATTTCAAAAAATTTCAAAAAATTTCAAAAAATTTCAAAAAATTTCAAAAAATTTCAAAAATTTCTTTAAAAATTTCAAAATTACAAAATTTTAAAATTAAAATTTCAAAAATTTTAAAATTAAAAAAAAATTTTAAAAATTTTACAAATTTGCAAATTCAAAAATTCCAAAAATTTCAAAAATTTTAAAATTTAATTTAAAAACTTTGAAAAGTTACAAAAATTTCAAAAATTTCAAAAATTTCAAAAATTTCAAAAATTTCAAAAATTTCAAAAATTTCAAAAAAAATTTCAAAAATTTCAAAAATTTCAAAAATTTAAAAAATTTCAAAAAAATTTCAAAATTTGAAAAAATTTGACAAATTTGAAAAAATTTCACAAATTGCAAAATTTTCAAAAATTTTAATGATTTGAAAACTTTGAAAAGATACAAAAATTTCAAAAATTTCAAAAATTTCAAAAATTTCAAAAATTTCAAAAATTTCAAAAATTTCAAAAATTTCAAAAATTTCAAAAAATTTAAAAAATTTCAAAATAAAAATTTCAAAAAATTTTAAAATCTTTAAAAATTTGACAAATTTTAAAAAATTTCAAAAATTTTCAAAAATTTGAAAAAATTTCAAAATTTCAAAAATTTCACAAATTTCAAAAATTTCAAATTGCAAAATTTTCAAAAATTTTAAAATTTGAAAAATTACAAAAATTCCAAAAATTTCAAAAATTTCAAACATTTGAAAAATTTCACAAATTTAAAAAATTTCAAAACAAATTCAAAAATTTCAATAATTTGAAAAAATTTAAAAAAATTTCAAAAATTTCAAAAATTAAAAAAAAAAATTTTAAAAATTTCAAAAATTTTAAAAAATTTAAAAAATTAAAAAAAAATCTTTAAAAAATTTGACAAATTTGAAAAAATTTCAAAAATTGCAAAAATTTCAAAAATTTCAATGATTTGAAAACTTTCAAAAATTTCAAAAATTTCAAAAATTTCAAAAATTTCAAAAATTTCAAAAATTTCAAAAATTTCAAAAATTTCAAAAATTTCAAAAATTTCAAAAATTTCAAAAAATTTCAAAACAAATTCAAAAATTTAAAAATCTTTAAAAATTTGACAAATTTGAAAAAATTTCAAAAAATTTCAAAAATTTCAAAAAATTTGAAAAATTTTCAAAAAAATTTTGAAAATTTAAAAATTTCAAAAATTTCAAAAATTCAAAAAATTTCAAAAATTTCAAATATTTGAAAAATGTTTAAATAAATTCAAATTCACAAATTCAAAAATTTCAAAAATCTTTAAAAATTTGAATAATTTGAATAAATTTAAAAAAATTTCAAAAATTTCAAAAATTTCAGAAATTTCACAAATTTTAAAAATTTCAAAAATTTTAAAAAATATAAAAAATAAAAAAAAAATCTTTAAAAATTTGACAAATTTGAAAAAATTTCACAAATTGCAAAATTTTCAAAAATTTTAATGATTTGAAAACTTTGAAAAGATACAAAAATTTCAAAAATTTCAAAAATTTCAAAAATTTCAAAAATTTCAAAAATTTCATAAAACAAATTCAAAAATTTAAAAATCTTTAAAAATTTGACAAATTTGAAAAAATTTCACAAATTGCAAAATTTTCAAAAATTTTAATGATTTGAAAAATTTCAAAAATTTCAAAAATTTCAAAATTTTCAAAAATTTTAAAAAATTTCAAAAAAATTTCAAAAAAATTTCAAAAATTTTCAAAAATTTCAAAAATTTCAAAAAAATTTCAAAAAAAATTTCAAAAAAATTTTCAAAAATTTCAAAAAAATTTCAAAAAAATTTCAAAAAATTTCAAAAATTTCAAAAATTTTAAAAAATTTCAAAAAAATTTCAAAAACAAATTCAAAAAAATTTAAAAAATCTTTAAAAAATTTGACAAATTTGAAAAAAATTTCACAAAATTGCAAAATTTTCAAAAATTTTAATGATTTGAAAAATTTGAAAAAAATTACAAAAATTTCAAAAATTTCAAAAAATTTCAAAAAAAATTTCAAAAAATTTCAAAAAAATTTCAAAAAATTTCAAAAAATTTCAAAAATTTCAAAAATTTCAAAAATTTCAAAAAAATTTCAAAAAATTTCAAAAAATTTCAAAAATTTTCAAAAAAATTTCAAAAATTTTCAAAAAAATTTCAAAAATTTCAAAAAATTTTCAAAAAAATTTCAAAAATTTCAAAAATTTTCAAAAAAATTTCAAAAATTTCAAAAATTTTAAAAAATTTTCAAAAATTTTGAAAAAAATTTCAAAAATTTCAAAAATTTCAAAAATTTTCAAAAATTTCAAAAATTTTGAAAAAATTTCAAAAATTTCAAAAAATTTCAAAAATTTTCAAAAATTTTCAAAAAATTTTCAAAAATTTCAAAAATTTCAAAAAAATTTTGAAAAAATTTTCAAAAATTTTCAAAAAAATTTTCAAAAAATTTCAAAAAAATTTCAAAAATTTTCAAAAAATTTCAAAAAAATTTCAAAAAATTTCAAAAACAAATTTCAAAAAAATTTTAAAAAATCTTTAAAAAATTTGACAAAATTTGAAAAAAATTTCAAAAATTTCAAAAATTTTCAAAAATTTTGAAAAAAATTTCAAAAATTTCAAAAAAATTTCAAAAAAATTTCAAAAAAATTTCAAAAAAATTTTCAAAAAAATTTTCAAAAAAATTTCAAAAAATTTCAAAAAATTTCAAAAATTTTCAAAAAAATTTTGAAAAAAATTTCAAAAAAATTTTCAAAAAAATTTAAAAAATCTTTAAAAAAATTTCAAAAATTTGAAAAAATTTCAAAAATTTCAAAAATTTCAAAAAATTTCAAAAATTTTCAAAAAATTTCAAAAAAATTTCAAAAAAATTTTCAAAAAAAATTTTCAAAAATTTGAAAAATTTTCAAAAAAATTTCAAAAATTTTCAAAAAAAAATTTCAAAAATTTCAAAAAAATTTCAAAAATTTTCAAAAAAATTTCAAAAATTTTCAAAAAAATTTCAAAAATTTCAAAAAATTTTCAAAAAAATTTCAAAAATTTTCAAAAAAATTTCAAAAATTTTCAAAAAAATTTTAAAAAAATTTTTCAAAAATTTTCAAAAATTTTGAAAAAATTTCAAAAATTTGCAAAAATTTTCAAAAATTTTAAAGATTTGAAAAATTTTAAAAAAATTTCAAAAAATTTCAAAAATTTCAAAAATTTCAAAAATTTTCAAAAAATTTCAAAAAATTTCAAAATAAAAATTTCAAAAAAAATTTTCAAAAATTTTGAAAAAATTTCAAAAAAATTTCAAAAATTTCAAAAAATTTCAAAAATTTCAAAAATTTTCAAAAAATTTCAAAAAATTTTCAAAAAATTTCAAAAAAATTTTAAAAATCTTTAAAAATTTGACAAAATTTGAAAAAAAATTTCAAAAATTGCAAAAATTTTAAAAATTTTAAAAAATTTGAAAAATTTCAAAAATTTCAAAAAAATTTCAAAAATTTCAAAAATTTCAAAAAATTTCAAAAATTTCAAAAATTTTCAAAAAATTTCAAAAATTTCAAAAAAATTTCAAAAATTTCAAAAATTTCAAAAAAATTTCAAAAATTTAAAAATTTTAAAAATTTCAAAAATTTCAAAAATTTCAAAAATTTTCAAAAAAATTTTGAAAAATTTTGAAAAAAATTTCAAAAATTTAAAAAATTTCAAAAATTTTCAAAAAAATTTCAAAAATTTGAAAAAAATTTTAAAAAAATTTTCAAAAATTTCAAAAAAATTTTCAAAAATTTCAAAAATTTCAAAAATTTTAAAAAATTTTAAAAAAATTTCAAAAAAATTTCAAAAAATTTCAAAAATTTCAAAAAAATTTCAAAAAAATTTCAAAAAATTTCAAAAATTTTAAAAAAATTTTCAAAAAAATTTCAAAAATTTCAAAAAAATTTCAAAAATTTCAAAAATTTTCAAAAATTTTCAAAAATTTCAAAAAAATTTCAAAAAATTTTCAAAAATTTTAAAAATTTCAAAAAATTTGAAATAAAATTTCAAAAAATTTCAAAAATTTCAAAAAAATTTTCAAAAATTAAATTTCAAAAATTTCAAAAATTTTCAAAAATTTCGAAAAATTTCAAAAAAAATTTCAAAAAAAATTTTCAAAAAATTTTCAAAAATTTCAAAAATTTCAAAAAAAATTTCAAAAAATTTTCAAAAAATTTCAAAAATTTCAAAAATTTCAAAAATTTTCAAAAATTTCAAAAATTTCAAAAAAATTTCAAAAATTTCAAAAATTTTCAAAAAAATTTTCAAAAAATTTCAAAAAATTTCAAAAATTTCAAAAAAATTTCAAAAAAATTTCAAAAATTTTCAAAAAAATTTTAAAAAAATTTGAAAAATTTCAAAAAAATTTTCAAAAAAATTTGAAAAATTTGAAAAAATTTCAAAAAAATTTTCAAAAAATTTCAAAAATTTCAAAAAAATTTCAAAAATTTCAAAAAATTTCAAAAAAATTTTCAAAAATTTCAAAAATTTCAAAAATTTCAAAAAAAATTTCAAATAAAAATTTTCAAAAATTTCAAAAAAATTTTCAAAAATTTAAGAAAATTTTGAAAAATTTCAAAATTTTAAAAATTTTAAAAATTTTCAAATATTTTATAAATTTAAAATATTTAAATAATAATAAAAAAATTACAAAATTTTAAAATTTGGTTTAATTTGAAAAATTTGAATAAATATTTAAAAATTTCAAAAATTTCAAAAAGTTTTAAAATTTCAAAATTTAAAAATCTTAAAATTTGAAAAATTTGAAAAATTCAGAAATTTCAAAATTTCAAAAATTTCAAAAATTGAAAAATTTAAAAATTTTAAAAATTTCAAAAATTTCAAAAATTTTAAAATATTCAAAAATTTCAAAATTTCAAAACAAAACTTTTAAAAATTTAAAAATTTCAAATTTTAAAAAAAAATTAAAAAATTTTAAAATTTCAAAAACAAATTTAAAAAATTCTAAAAATTTTAAAAAATTTGACAAAATTTGAAAAATTTCAAAATTTAAACATTTTGTAATTTCAAAATTTTCAGAAATTTTAATGATTTGAAAAATTTGAAAAATTTGAAAATTACAAAATTTCAAAAATTTCAAAACAATTTCAAAAATTTCAAAATTTCAAAAAATTTCAAAAATTTTCAAAAATTTCAAAATTTGAAAAAATTTGAAAAATTTCCAAAATTTCAAAATTTAAAAATTAAAAATTTGAAAAAAATAAAAATTTAAAAAAATTTCAAAAAATTTTAAAAAATTATCAAAAATTTCAAAAATTACAAAAATTTCAAAAATTTCAAAATTTCAAAAATTTCAAAAATTTCAAAAATTAAAATTTCAAAATTTCAAAAAAAATTTCAAATTTGAAAACTTTAAAAATTATGACAAAAATTTCAAAAATTTCAAAATTTCAAAAATTTCAAAAATTTCAAAAATTTCAAAAATTTCAAAAATTTCAAAAATTTCAAAATTTAAAATTTCAAAAATTTCAAAAAAAAATTTCAAAAATTTCAAAAATTTCAAAAATTTAAACAATTTGAATCAAATTTAAAAATTTCAAAAATTTCAAAATTTGAAAAAATTTCAAAATTTTTAAAATTTGAAAAAATTTCAAAAATTTCCAAAAATTTAAAAATTTAAAAATTTGCAAAAAATTTGAAAAATTACAAAATTTCAAAAATTTCAAAAATTTGAAAAAATTTTCAAAAATTTCAAAAATTTGAAAAATTCAAACAAAAATTTCAAAAATTTCAAAAATTTAAAAAAATTTCAAAATTTCAAAATTTCAAAAATTTCAAAAATTTCAAAATTTCAAAAATTTCAAAAATTTCAAAATTTAAAAAAAATTTCAAAAATTTCAAAATTTTTAAAATTTATAATTCAAAAATTTCAAAAATTTTAAAGATTTGAAAAATTTGAAAAATTTAAAAATTTCAAAAATTTCAAAAATTTTAAAAAATTTCAAAAATTTCAAAAAAAATTTCAAAAATTTCGAAAAAATTTCAATAATTTCAAAAATTTAAAAAAATTTTTAAAAATTTGAAAATTTCAAAAAATTACAAAAATTTTAAAAATTTCAAAAATTTTAAAATTTCAAAATTTCAAAAAATTTCAAAATTTCAAAAATTTCAAAAATTTAAAAATTTTAAAAATTTGAAAAATTTCAAAATTTCAAAAATTTGAAAAATTTCAAAAAATTTTCAAAATTTGAAAACCAAATTTCAAAAAATTTCAAAATTTTCAAAAAATTTCAAAAATTAAAAATTAAAAATTTCAAGATTAAAAATTTGAAAAATTTCAAAAATTTGAAAAAATTTTAAGAATTTTAATCATTTTAAAATTTTGAAATTTGGTTAAAAATTTGCAAAAATTTCAAAAATTTAAAAATTGAAAAATTTCAAAAAATTTCAAATTTTAAAATTTTAATTCAAAAAATTCAAATTCAAAAATTTTAAAAATTTAAAAATTTCTTCAAAAATTTAAAACAATTTCAAAATTTAAAAATTTAAACACAAATTTCAAACATTTCAAATTTAATTTCAAAACAAATTCAAAAATTTAAGCTTCCGCACGGACTTGTACTTCACACTCAAACATTTAGGTGGCCTTCCAACATTTTTAAAAATTTAAAAATTTAAAATTTCCAAAAATTTTGCAAATTTCAAAAATTTCAAAAACAAATTTCAGTAATTTGAAATAATGCTTTAAAAGATTAGAAAATTTCAAAATTTCAAAGAGTTTTAGAAAATTTCAAATATTTTAAAAATTTCAACATTTTTTAAAAATTTTATAAATTTTAGAAATTTCTGAAATTTCAAACTTTTCAACAGAAAATTTTAATAATTTTAAAACTTTTAAAATTTAAAACATAGAAATTTCAAAAATTTCAAATTCGAAAAAATTTCAAAATTGACAAAGTTTGCCGAAATTTCAAAAAATAAAAATTTCAAAATTTAAAAATTTGAAAATTGCAAAACAAAATTTCAAAAATTCAAAATTTCAAAATTTAAAAAATTTTAAAAAATTTTAAAATTTCAAAAAAAATTCAAAAATTTAAATTGAAAAATTTGAAAATTAAAAATTTCAAAATTTGAAAAATTTCGAAAATTGCAAAATTTTCAATAAATTTTATCGATTTGAAAAAAATTTCAAAAATGGCAAAATTTCAAAAAATTTTCAAAATTTGACAAATTTGAAAATTTCAAAAATTACAAAATTTCAAAATTTCAAAATTTCAAAATTATGCAAATTTCAATATTTTCAAAAATCTTTAAAAATTTTGAAACATTTAAAAAATGTAAAAATTTCAAAATTTTCATTGAAAATCCACAAAATTCTTAAACACAAATTTAAAAAACTTTTAAAAATTTGACAAATTTGAAAAATTTCAAAAATTTGAAAAAATTTCAAACATTTGCAAAATTTAAACACAAAATTTGAAACAAATTTGAAAACTTTAAAAATTTACAAACAATTTAACACCAAAATTTAACAAAAATTTCCGAAAATTTATCAAATCTTCAAAAAAAAGTTTGGAAATTTCAAAATTTCAAAATTTCAAATCTCAAACTTTTAAATTTAAAAATTTCAAAACAAATTCAAAAATTTAGAAAGGCCTTGAAAAAGTTCCCAAATTTGAAAAATTTCACAATTTGTACCTCTTAAAAATTTTCACAATTTCAAAATTTTAAAAATTTACATAAAATTTTAAAAATTTTCAAACTATTTCCAACAAGTTAAAAAATTTAAAAAGTTTAAAAATTTTCACAAAATTTCAAAATACACAAATTTCAAAAGCCATAAAATTCCTCAAAATTTTCAAAATTTCAAAAATTTCAAAACAAAAATTTCAAAATTCTGAAACAATCTTCAAAATTTGACAAATTTGAAAAAATTTCAAACGTCGCAAACTTTAAAATTACAATAATTTCAAAACTAAAAATTTACAAAATTTCAAAAATTTCGTGCCCTTACCCCTACCCCAAAAATTTCCAAATTTAATTTTAAAAATTCAAAAGAAATTTCCAACAAATTCAAGACATTTTGATAAATTTTCAAACAAATTCAAAATTTAAAAATCTTTAAAAATTTGACAAATTTAAAAAAAAAATTTCTCAAATTGCAAAATTTTCAAAATTTTAACATTTGAAAATTAAAATATAAAATTTCGTACCACAATTTCAAAAACATTGTAAATTTAAAATTTCAAAATTTTAAAATAAATTCAGAAATTTAAAATCTTTAAAAACAACTAAAATTTAAAAAAAAATCTTTAAAAAATTTGATGTACTTAAAAATATAAAAATAAAAAATTTCAAAATTTCAAAAAAATTTCAAAATTTGTAATTTAAAAAATTTCAAAAATTTCAAAAAATTTCACATATCAAAATTTCAAAACAAATTCAAAAAATTTTAAATCTTTAAAAATTTGAACAAATTTGGAATGGCCTTCTCAAAATGCAAAATTTTCAAAAAATTTTAATGATTTGAGAAAACTTGAAAAATTTAAAATATCGTAAATTTGAAAATTACAAAAATCCTTAAAATTTCAAAAAAATTTCAAAA
>JAEIFI010000177.1:0-19400 GCA_018901815.1 Zaprionus lachaisei
TCAATATGGAAGATTGTAATCCAGTTGGGACTCCTCTTCCAAGCAAAATAAATTATGAGGCTTTGCAAGTAGAAGAGTCATATGAAGCACCATGTAGGAATTTGATTGGTTGTTTAATGTACGTAATGTTATGTACACGACCGGATTTAAGTACATCGATAAGTATCTTAAGTCGATATACTAACTACAATAATAGAGAATTGTGGCAATGCCTTAAAAGAATTTTAAGATATATAAAAGCAACTGTCACTTTAAAGTTATCATTTAAAAGGAATTTGAAAGTAAATAAAATTCTTATGGGGTATGTTGATTCTGATTGGGCTGGAAATGAGACTGACAGAAGAAGTACTACAGGGTATATATTTAAAATGTTTGAAAATTGTTCAATTTGCTGGAGTACTATGAAACAAAAATCTGTTGCTGCTTCATCTACCGAAGCTGAATATATGGCCTTATTCGAAGGAGTAAGGGAAGCATTATGGCTAAAATCATTAACAAATGAAATGAAATTAGAATTAAATGGTCCAATAGTTATTTTCGAGGATAACCAAGGTTGTATAAGTATAGCCAATAATCCCACTTGCCACAAGAGAACTAAGCACATAGATATCAAATATCATTTTACCAGAGAACAAATTGAAAACAAACTAATTTGTGTTAAGTATCTTTCCACAGATTTACAATTGGCTGATATTTTGACAAAGGCACTACCAACTGCCAGATTCACTGTACTGCGAGACCAACTGGAGCTAACTGAATCTTGAATGATGGAAAAATTAATTTTTATATGAAGTCTGAATCTTTTATATAGATATAAACATAATTAAATCAAACAATTACTAGTTTAATCATTACTATGTTTATCTAACTGAATCTTGAATGATGGAAAAATGAATTTTTATATGAAGTTAGAATCTTTTATATAGATATAACCATAATCAAACCAAAATAATTACTAGACTAACTATTACTATGTTTATTTAAGTGAATCTTGTTAAATTTTTATTTGATTGAACTAATTGGGTTTTTACTGGGTTTCCCCAATTCTTTGCAGCAAATGCTGGTTCAATAAAAGTAGCCCCAGAAGAAAATAAAAAGGAAAAGAATAAGAATACAACCATTAGAAAACGCATGCACTCGTCTGAAAGTAATTTTTCATTTCATTAATTTTTTTTTAATCAATTTGTATCAGTGTGATTTTTGAGGTGGCGTGTTGAAAATACAAAAGTCACACTTATGCAAAGTTGTGTGTATGTGAGGAGTGATGAAATCAAGAGGATCATGAAAGAGAGAACGCACTCTGTTATTGCTCTGTTAGTACTCTGTTGTTGTTACCTCTCACATGTATGTTAAAAAGAGTAATCGTTCTATTCGCTTGCAGACAACGAGACAGTGCAGTGCAGTGCAGTATTATCTTCTAATTTTCGAATTCTCTCACAAACTAATTCATTGTCTAATAACTTACTCTTACTTTTCATTTCTAACAATTCCTCATCTAACAATTTCTGGTTAGGGGACAATTGTTTGCTTTTGTTTCAGAGTTTGCGTTTTTGGTTCACGATCTTTGGGAACGGTACTTTTGGAGT
This sequence comes from Zaprionus lachaisei, assembly GCA_018901815.1. Classification (NCBI taxonomy): domain Eukaryota; kingdom Metazoa; phylum Arthropoda; class Insecta; order Diptera; family Drosophilidae; genus Zaprionus; species Zaprionus lachaisei. Next base: position 1,587 of record JAEIFI010000177.1, read on the forward strand.
GTGGGGTTGACTTTGAAACATGACGCTATGCGTGTGCGTCAATAATAACAAAGGTTAATCGAAGGGCTCTCGTTATTTGATTACATTTTGTACTTAGACATTAATATGTGTATCTGAGTTTTACAATAGTGTATAATGTTTATGTTATGTGTAGTTGGGGAGTTTCAAGTATGGGTATAGAATGGATATGTTATATGTATATGAATTCACTTGGTTAGACAATGGTTTAGACTTATTAGCAACATAAATTCAAGAGCAAAATATAAACCTCCTCATCAGAAATACTCAACTCCGAACAGCCTATTTATGATCTACCTTGTTTTATGAGCAATTGCAATTTGATTTTTATTTCGGATTTTTATTATAAAAATCAAGTCATAACTATTATTATTTCATTTTTATTTTAAAAATCAGATAATAAATTGATTTTTATTTTTAAAATTCAAATATAAAAATACTAACGCTACAGTCAGGTGCAGTCAGTATAAGGCCATGGCTTATCATATTATACCGTAATAAAAATTTTAACGGTATGGAATCGCCCCCCGAATATTATTAGAATAAAATAAATAAAAAAAAAATAAAATAATATGATAAATAATTAATAAATGAAAATTCGCACCCGCCTCAACCGGGAGTTGAACACACGCACTCTCTCACAGCCGTCCGCCACTCTAACCACTCAGCCATTGCCTCACTCCTTGACCCATCGGCAAAGCTGCATTGTCAACCAATTTTGTTACCATACAATGCAATTAAAAGTTTAAAATGCTGTGTGTCTGACGCGGTATGGAATCGCCGCCCGAATATTATTAGAATAAAATAAATAAAATAAAATAATAAGTAATTAATAAATGAAAATTCGCACCCGCCTCAACCGGGAGTTGAACAACACGCACTCTCTCACAGCCGTCCGCCACTCTAACCACTCGGCCATTGCCTCACTCCTTGGCCTATCGGCAAAGCTGCAGTGTCAACCAATTTTGTTACCATACAATGCAAATAAAAAGTTTAAAATGTCTGACGGTAGATTTGAACTTCGGTATGCTTGCGTAAATTAGGTCTGCTTAAGTATAAATGTATGTTCAAAGTGAGTTTAATTCGTATCATATCTCACTTATTAATAGTCCGATTTAAATGAAATTTTCACATAACGCCCGTGGCAAAGTATTTGTCATTTAAGATATACAACTTTGGTTGTTGAGCTAATATTGTAGTTTTTAAATAGTTATTACTGATTTACGGAGGCGGGAAGGGGCGTGTCCAAATTTTAAAAAACTTTGAGACACTGCAATATATACGTATGTTGTCGCAAAATTTGATGACTCTAGCTCTTATACTTTCTGAGATCCAGGTGTTCATACAGACAGACAGACGGACAGACGGACAGACAGACATGGCTCAATCGACTCGGCTACTGATACTGATTCAGAATATATATAGTTTATGGGGTCGGAGATGCCTCCTTCTGCCTGTTACGCACAATTCCGTTCCGACAAACACAATAGTCCATGAATTTTTTTAAAATCCATGGCCTAAAAATAGAAAAAAAGCCACAGTCGCGCCAGTGGGATACCCTGACACATATACATATGCACATGCATTTAAATTATTGCCGACAGATGGCGCTCGCGCTTTGCGCTCGCCCGCCTCCCTTGTTAGCTGATACAAGCACTTGGTTTTATGCACATACTTTCTTAAATAACTTCTGTGTTTATTGTCCGATCGGACAGGAGTCTTTCTGCCTAATTTGGTAACTCTAGCTTTTATAATAGCTGAGATCTGTGCGTTCACACAGACAGACGGACAGACGGACAGACAGACAGACATGGCTCAATCGGATTGTGATCCTGAGCAAGAATATATATACTTTATGGGGTCTCCGACGCCTCCTTCTGCCTGTTACATACATTTGCACAAAGTTAGTATACCCTTTTTTGACCATTTTCAATGATCAAAGGGTATAAAAATTGAATAACAATTTTTAAATTTAAAATTAAAATAAAAAGTATAAGCGGTTTTTGTGTTCGCCGATAAAAACTAGCACGGTAGGATTTTTCTCACATTTTTTAGAGACTTTTAAGAGCTTTGATTTTTTTAATCTCATGGTTATTATTATTTACTTCATGAGAAATTTTCCTGTAACTATTTTGTGTTGGTTCGTAATATCGATACAACTACATATTGCGACAAATAAGAAATTTATAGCAAAATATAAAGGACTATATGTTATCAAAAAGGTTTTACCAAATGATAGATACGTTGTAACAGATTTAGAAAACTGTGCAGTAACATAAATGTCGTATGAAGGTATTTTAGAGGCACCTAGATTAAGAAAGTCGGCAGATTGGAGAGGCAATGTTGACAGAGATTCAGAACCGTAAAAAATAACTGCATGTGTAAAGCTTAAAATATTGTACAGACTTAATCGGGTCGATAAAAATGTCAGAATGACCGAGCTGTCAAGTTATACTCTATTATGTTAAGTTTTATGTTATCAAGCAAGTGTGACCTTTGAGGGAGCGTCACTATCGCTTAATAGAGCTAAGAGAACACATTGTACAATTTTTCGTTAATTTAATTAATGAGAATGAGGTAACTCGGTTTGCTGGGATGTTTTCAGAGGTGCAACCTTTAAACAGTTGCCAGACGTTCCCTGTTTATTATGTTTTTATTATTACTTAACCTGTAACAATAAATCTCCAATGGTACATATTGTTATGACGGTATGACGGACCGTCCCTGTTGATAGCTAATTATTGTATAATGCATAAAAAGAATGGAATGCTTACGCAACAGTCATGCGCTTCAACAATCATGCTCGCATTTCATATTACAAGGTAAATATTCATGAATTCGCAAGATTATATGTGCGACTTGTTGCTAAGCTCTTCAAACAAATGAATACTCCAAATGGTATTATGATGGGACAACTGTCCTTCAGTTAGTTCTTTATTGAATAATGTTCAACGTTAAAGACTTTAACTGTGAAGCTCTGCGGCGAAGCCGCCAAGGCACATATTATATTTATCTTTGTATATCTTATATTTATGTACATATGTATTGCTTATGTATGTGTCCTATGCGTACATAAATGAGGCATCGGTCGTGCATGCCAAAAGTGTTGACACTGCTATTGTAATAGTGCCGGCACTTGAGTAGTGGATCGGCTTTACTGCCTGGTCGTATTTCGATCATCATAAACATTGCCTAAATTGTTACAATATGTACCCACTTTATGTATGTTATGTGTACTTATGTATGTATTAGTGTTGGGTAATCCTAGTTCAATTTGAGGATTAAGTTCATTCGTTCGTTTAAAATCAATGAACTAGGTCGTTCATTTAGTTCAATCTTTCATTTTTTAAACTTGCTTAAATGTGCTTAAAAAAAAAAATGTTATGAATTTATTTTATACAATGCTGTCATTGAAAATTATTAGTATTTATTCAATTTATGTCAAAAACACTTATACATAATAATAATAAGAAATAATAAAGAGTTTACATATCAATTGACTAAGTGAACTATATTGAACTAAGTGAAATAAATTGAACTAACGAACTGTATTGAACTATAAAGACAGACCTAGTTCGTTCGTTCAGTTTGGTGAATAGAGTTCAATTTAGTTCGTTCGTTCACGAACGACACAACACTAGTATGTATGTATCCCGCCAAATCTGTTGAGCCCTGACGATCAGATGATGTTGGGTAATTAATAATGTAAACAAACAGCTCAATTAAACGGGACGATTGGCATGATTTCAATCATACACAGCGTTAACTTACTATTCCTTTTCTTTTGTTTTTTCCTTTTTTTTTACCCGCTTTACCCTATGGCTGGTAGAAGGGCATTATAACTTTGTGCCAACCGAAAGTTTAATTTATGTAAAATTTATGTACTGCTAAAAAGACCCAATAACATAAAAAAAAGTATAACACAAAGGCAAAAAAAAACGTTAAATATAAAATGGCATTTAAAAACTTAAATTCAATTGCATACTTTCAGGATAAGTAAATCCCTTATTAATCCCTTATTAAAAAAATTATATTTTATTTTATATACCAAATAAAATATAAATAGGATGTTCAAATATATAGTAGCTTTTATTATACATTATACTAAATTAAATAAAACAATGCATGTAATGGAGACAATACAAAATCGTAACGATCTGCTCTGACTTCTTTTTGTAGGCATTTGTCAATTTCATTAATTTCCGTTGGTTTGGCTTGACATGTGTAGCACTTCGAAGATGATGTTTCACTTAAGACATTGCCACAATTTTCCATCCCCCATAGTGAGTTGGAATACATTGTTCGATATAGATTTTCCAGTTGGTAGCGGTGTTAAATTCAGTGGGAGTCAATTTTTGAATTTTGTTTTTAAAATATGGTTCTTCATTTTTAATTAAATTTACTGATTCCTTTTTAAATTGAATTCGATTCGGGCGGCAATAACGGGTAGACGGGGGTTTTCCAAATAATTTTGTGTTCGTTATCAGTATCAGATCTTACGATAAGTTGAAGAGGAACATATGATGTCATAAATAAGCAACTGTCCAAATTATTCAAATTTTTTGCTTTTATTGGCTAGAACTGGCATCGAAGCCGCATTTCCCTATTAATGTGAGGTCTTTGAGTTAATCTATTACATTGCTTTGTAACTATAAAATGCACGTTGCAGTGTGGGAAAAAGTTTTGCATCAATTTTACTATTAACGAAGCGTCTGATGAGTTCATATTGATGTTTGCTTAAATTTTCTTCAGTTATTAGAGCTACTACTTCACATTCCTTTGCTGGAAAAATTATAAAATTCGGTTGGCTGTCAGACCTGCGTAAGTCATTCGCAGCTGACTTATCGAGTTCTGCTAAGTTTGCTATCCGTCGCCGCTTCGTTCTTTCTGACCAATCTGCTAGATTAAATTTTGGACGTCCTCGATCAGATGATTTACTGGGTTTACTTAAAAATATATTTTCAAAATGTGCTAACCAGTCCTAATTTAGTTGAATAACTTTTGCATCTATTCTATGGCATTTATTGCACAATTCAGAAAATTTTTTAAATAGTACTTTTTTAAAAAGTACTTTCTTACAAAGGCTTTCAATAATTTCGTAACCTTCAGATTGAAATGATTTACGTGATCATATTCTTTTTAGCTTTATCAGCAAATACTGATATAAATTTCCTATATATTAAAAAAAGTTGAATCAAATTAAAAAGTTCAATTTAAAAATTAAGAATTGAGCAATTGAGATTTCAAAGCACATACGAATACGACGAACACAGCAAAACACAAAATATATACGAAAACAAACAAACGCAAATTATGGACCAACACAACTTTTTCTTTATGTGAAATCTATGTATACACAAAAATATACCACTCTGAGGTTGATAAGATTCGATTTAATATTAAAATTAAATTTTTTTGTGAAGCGTTCACTTCAACGTCCACGTGTTTTTTGTCTATTAGTATTTTTTAGACAAAGTGTGATCAATTTCAAACTTTTTTGTTGTTTTTTTGGCCTATGAAATCAACCACTGTACGATGCAAGCAAATACGCTATAGGGTCAGTATTATCACAAGGCTCCGATACCAACGACAAACCCATAGCCTTCGCTAGGATAACACAATCAGACACAGAGGTTACATATTCTATTCTTTACTATTGAAAAACAATTGCTAACTATTATTTGGTCTGTAAGCCACTTTAGGTCATAGTCACTTTAGTCACAGACCACAAAACATTAATATGATTTGAAAGCTTCAATGGTGATTGAAATAACCACAGAGGTATCGAAACCTTTCATCACCTAAAAATGCATTGATTTCCCCGCATGAAGGACATTATTATGTAACTAATAAAAGTCTGCAACATTTGCCTTACACATAAATACGACAGGCAACCCCATAAGCCGGCTACGTAATCTCCTGCGCCATTAGGATCCTTTGAGATGATTCACATAGATACTTACTTTGTCAATAACACAATGAAAACTTTTGTTGACAAATTTTCAAAGTTAGCACAAGTATACCCACTTATTAAAAGAAATTTTATAAAAGTCATTGCGGCTCTATCACAATTTATGATCAATTTTTTTGGTTTTCGATGAGGGCGCGGAATTTTCCCGAAACCTTTTCAATGACTTCCTTGCCTAATAATATATACTAAAACAATCAACTTCATTCCAACAATCAACAGGTGTGATTCTATTCGTCGGTTCATTAATAATCTGTACAATTCCGTGAACGTAGAGTGTAGCCTTTAAACGAGTGAGAAAGGCTTCACAGCACAGACATTATAGTAGAGGCATTATTATCAGGATCAATAATATAACGGAACACATTAATAACGAGCAAATTGCGATTCGGAAATTCTTTTGAAACTTACTAGAACTCTATCTTTAAAGAATTAAAAGAATCCAGAAACAAAATTTACACACTACAAAACTAAAGCATAATAGTGACTCATCAATTGAACACATTAATAACGTGGCCGAAAGCTTACTTGCTAGTAAGTTAGGCCTCATTTCCAAATTAATGTTTAATACAAAACAATTAGAATAAATAAGAACTTAAAGCAAATCAAACCATAGAATTAGATGAACTCATTTACAACTTATTGTTACCATCCTTGTGCACTTTCAATATGAGACTACTATTTAATGTTTAAATCCAAATTTATGGCAAACAAATGTATGACTTCATTCGTGCAATCCCCTTACCTATAAACTCTTCATATTTCATCACGTCCCTCGAATTCCTATTGTACCACGGCGATACAAAACTGCACCATAATAATAAATGGATCGAGTACAGCGACAAAGAACTCATAGAGCATGATCAGTTTACATTCGTACTGCCACCAATAGAACGAGTAGAGAAAAACAAAGCACTGTAAGTCCTATCACTCGAAAAGTTGCACGTAGAAGCATTAGCCACAACTGGAAAAAGCGTTCACATAGACTCTCACTTTTTCGAGTCGACTACTCCTTCGTTATGGCCGTCTCTCGACAATAGGAGGGGAATGTTACCATTTCCCACATCAACCCTACTCAACAACCATTACCGCCAAAGAAGCCAGCCAGGTCAATAGCATCAAAAAGTACCAACGACACTTTGCTGCATTACCGCCGACGTTGCCGAACGGTTGCAGTAAACATAATCGTTATAGCAATATGATCCCATTCCATTTTCAATTCAATCCTATCCATAAGCTAAACCCTTTCTGTATTAAAAATGTTGGCATGTCTGTACCGTAGCAGACGAAAGTATCATGGTCCAAGAAGATTCTTTAGAAGAAACTGAAGTTGATGCAGTGCAGGTTTCGTAAGCTAAGTTTCGGTGTTGGAAGAGAGAGAGAGGGCTTTGTGGGGATAATTTTTTGGTCGCACGTTGTGTATTTTCTTAAGTCGCAATTCCAACTCTGTATGGCCAATGTTAGAGCAGCATATGAATTTATAGTGAATTGTAATAATATTTATATTTCTAGTTATATTCATATTGAATTGGATGGTTAAATGAAGTTAATTGTAGTTTAAAGTAATTTGTTAGCGTTAAGTAATTGAAGTATAAGACAATGAAGTTGTGTACTTAAGAGCGCCAAGAAGGCATTTATTATCAGCAGGATCTGTTTATTTGAGCTTGAGCGATCGGCAATTGCCGACGGAAAATTCGAGAGTGCGTGGCCAAGCTGTGGTCACCACTCCAGACAGTTTTTTGAGTTTCGTTATCGTTTGTCAAGCAACTTAGCGTGCCATCAGCAGCAGTAAATTGTTATTGTTAACCGAATTCACCGCGTCTCATCTTTCATTTAATTTCGTAATCTCGTTTCGCTAAAAACGCTTAGCGAATTTTTCAGCCAAGAAATCAGAACCGGGCGGGTGCTTCCAACAACAACATGATCCCCCCAACATCATAGAATTTGATTTATTAAAAGTGGATGAAAATATTTCCACACCTAGGTCTTTTACAAGTTACCAGTGCAAATATAAGTAGCATATAAGCAAGCTAGCTTTCAAGATTTTTCGAACTGTTCTCAATTCAAAAGAGTAAAATTTAAATAATAATTTCAACGTTATAAAAACTAAACTAAACGTATTAAATTATATATAAATCCTTGTATTAAAGAGATTGATACTAGGCAGAAAAACACATAAGTATATATACATACAGAGGAAAGTATCGATACTCAGTGAGTATCCATCGATATAGACAAAAAAAGTCAAGGAAAATCAACACTGGGTTCAATTTGCAAAGTACAAATAAACAATGACCATGAGTGAAAGGGCAATCAGAGAGCTGGATTGCAGCATGATATCGACGGAATGGCCAACATGGAAGCAAGAGTTCACAATGTATCTTATTGCAACAGGAAAATCCTCGGAACCGGAGAAGACCAAAATTGCAAACTTCTTGTGGCTGGTGGACAGAAAAGGGTCGCAGATCTACAACACGTTGTACCCAAATGATGGTACACAGGATTCGATGAATGGGACAACTACAGTGAATGGTGACGTTAAGCAGCGGAAAATTGAAGAGGTGTTAACAAAATTTAATGATTTCTGTCTGCCACAAAGAAACACGGCAATGGAGTCATACAAATTCAATATGATAGCAAAAAAAGAGAGACAACCATTTAGTGAATTTGAGACTGAGTTGCGGGAGCAAGTACGTCATTGCAATTTTATTTGTGAGTGTGGCAAGTCGTACGAAGACCGAATGCTGCGCGATCGTGTCATCATTGGAGTCCAGGATAAAAAACTGCACCTAAAATTACTGGACGGGCGTGATGAGCAGCTGTTAAAAGTTACTGAAACTTGTAAAGCATATGAGGCAGCGAATATTCACAAAGGAATTCTAGAAGGCAAGCAGGTTATCAACATCATAAAGGAGGATGAAGCAACGATTAACGCAATTAATCGTGTTTGCATTAACTGCGGGGACCATAGAAATTTGGCCATAAAGATGAATGCAAAGCAAAGGATATTACGTGCCATCGATGTGGAGAAGAAGGGCCATTTTCAATGAATGTGCCGAAAGCAGAAGAATCAACAACATGAAGCGAAAATAGCATTCGAAAAGAAGAACAAAAATGGAGCTACAATGGTGGGTGCAGGGAACAGACAACAACAAGGTAAAAAAATACTAACGCTACAGTCAGGTGCTGACTTTATAAGGCCATGGATTATCATATTATACCGTAATAAAAATTTTAACGGTATGGAATCGCCGCCCGAATATTATTAGAATAAAATAAATAAAAAAAAATAAAATAATATGATAAATAATTAATAAATGAAAATTCGCACCCGCCTCGACCGGGAGTTGAACACACGCACTCTCTCACAGCCGTCCGCCACTCTAACCACTCGGCCATTGCCTCACTCCTTGACCCATCGGCAAAGCCGCATTGTCAACCAATTTTGTTACCATACAATGCAATTAAAAAGTTTAAAATGCTGTGTGTCTGACGCGGTATGGAATCGCCGCACGAATATTATTAGAATAAAATAAATAAAATAAAATAATAAGTAATTAATAAATGAAAATTCGCACCCGCCTCAACCGGGAGTTGAACACACGCACTCTCTCACAGCCGTCCGCCACTCTAACCACTCGGCCATTGCCTCACTCCTTGGCCTATCGGCAAAGCTGCATTGTCAACCAATTTTGTTACCATACAATGCAAATAAAAAGTTTAAAATGATGTGTGTCAGACAGACAGACATGGCTCAATCGACTCGGCTACTGATACTGATTCAGAATATATATAGTTTATGGGGTCGGAGATGCCTCCTTCTGCCTGTTACGCACAATTCCGTTCCGACAAACACAATAGTCCATGAATTTTTTTTAAAATCCATGGCCTAAAAATACTAACGCTACAGTCAGGTGCTGACTGTATAAGGCCATGGATTATCATATTATACCGTAATAAAAATTTTAACGGTATGGAATCGCCGCCCGAATATTATTAGAATAAAATAAATAAAAAAAATAAAATAAAATAATAAATAATTAATAAATAAAAATTCGCACCCGCCTCAACCGGGAGTTGAACACACGCATTCTCTCACAGCCGTCCGCCATTCTAACCACTCGGCCATTGCCTCACTCCTTGGCCCTTCGAGAAAGCTGCATTGTCAACCAATTTTGTTACCATACAATGCAAATAAAAAGTTTAAAATGTTGTGTGTCTGACGCGGTATGGAATCGCCGGCCCGAATATTATTAGAATAAAATAAATAAAATAAAATAATAAGTAATTAATAAATGAAAATTTGCACCCGCCTCAACCGGGAGTTGAACACACGCACTCTCTCACAACCGTCCGCCACTCTAACCACTCGGCCATTGCCTCACTCCTTGGCCTATCGGCAAAGCTGCATTGTCAACCAATTTTGTTACCATACAATGCAAATAAAAAGTTTAAAATGCTGTGTGGCTAGATTTGAACTTCGGTATGCTTGCGTAAATTAGGTCTGCTTAAGTATAAATGTATGTTCAAAGTGAGTTTAATTCGTATCATATCTCACTTATTAATAGTCCGATTTAAATGAAATTTTCACATAACGCCCGTGGCAAAGTATTTGTCATGTAAGATATACAACTTTGGTTGTTGAGCTAATATTGTAGTTTTTAAATAGTTATTACTGATTTACGGAGGCGGGAAGGGGCGTGTCCAAATTTTAAAAAAACTTTGAGACACTGCAATATATACGTATGTTGTCGCAAAATTTGATGACTCTAGCTCTTATACTTTCTGAGATCCAGGTGTTCATACAGACAGACAGACGGACAGACAGACATGGCTCAATCGACTCGGCTACTGATATATATAGTTTATGGGGTCGGAGATGCCTCCTTCTGCCTGTTACGCACAATTCCGTTCCGACAAACACAATAGACCATGAATTTTTTTAAAATCCATGGCCTAAAAATCTACGGGTACGGTGATAAATTTAAAATTTAATAAGAATCATTTTAGAGTAAACTCTAAAGGTTAAATCATAAGCGGTGGACCAAAGAATATCAGATAGGAGAGAAGATAGTAAGGTTTAAGCTTAACTGCGGATCTGATGTAAACTGTGTCCAATTAAAACTACTTGAAGACTTAAAAAAAATCAACAAATCATAAGTTTAATATTAAACTACAGGAATTTTCTGTTTTTGATTATAATGGTAACAAAATTAATATTCATGGAATAGTAAAGTTGCCTTCTTATGATTTAAAATTGAAAACTGAACGATCTATTAACTTTGTTATAGTGGCTGATAGCTGTGAATCAATACTTGGGTTAGAAACGTGTGAAATGTTAGGATTAATCAAACGATTAGATGTGAATAGTATAGAAGACCAGGATAGAAAAAGACACTCTGCTATAGAGTTATACAAGGATGTGTTTAATGGAATAGGCAAATTCCCGGGAAGCTTCAAAATACAGTTAATTAAACATGCATTTAATCTTGCTTCTTTTGTAAGTTACGCAATACATCCACAGAGTTCTGGTATGAAAACAAAGTTAAACAATATGCACGTACAGACCTGTTTTAGATTTCGATTTTATTTGAATTATTTTGATAACCTAAAGTATTCTATATTTATTTATTTTTGAGCTTTAGTAATTCTCGGATTTATTAGTATTTCTTATTACCTTCATAAGTAAATTTAAAAGTACTTCGAATGAAAAAAACTTAAAAATCGAAATAGAAAACAGAGATAGTTATTCAAATAAAATACCTCATTCAAATAGCCGGTGTTAATATTTAAGTAAAATGCGTAACTTAAATATGTGAAATAATGAAATAATAAGTAGACTTCGTCATTATGTGTGAGAATTGCAACTACATTTCATTTATTAAACAAACAGACTCATGAACATCATGACTTCAAGTACATACAATAAAGTACAAGTACCGATAAAGAAATCCTGATAAGTCTGAAGCTGATAATGTGCATTTGTGAGTAATCTGAAATATGACATATCATCACATACATATGTATAAATATATAAAATACATGAATATATTAAAATAATCTATAATATTATATACTTAAGATGTAGCGTTCGTTGTTTAATTTCTATTGCTCAGAAAGTACAGATTTTCTAACTCTCCGATGTTTTTTTATAGAACCGGTGAACTATATAACATATGTAACTAGTAGAAGATTAGCAGTTATAATGTACTAACTTTGCGTAAATAAATATAATAAGCAGAAGGAGGCGTGGCATCTGTGTCTGTCGATTTATATGTGTCTGTCCGTTTGTTTGAACGTTTAGATCTCGGCAATTATAAGAGCTGAAGACCCAAAATTTGTCATTGAGGCTTACGTAAACTGTGCACAGATCTAGTTTATTTCAAATATTGGATACCACTCCCAGGTCTCGTTCAAATGAAAAAATACAATCTATCCGATCGGATAATAACACATAAGTTTTTTAAGTGCCCTTAGTTAATAAAGTGCAAACAAATTCGTATATGATTTCGTGCATGAAGCTACACAAAAAAAAATACTAACGCTACAGTCAGGTGCTGACTGTATAAGGCCATGGATTATCATATTATACCGTAATAAAAATTTTAACGGTATGGAATCGCCGCCCGAATATTATTAGAATAAAATAAATAAAAAAAATAAAATAATATAATAAATAATTAATAAATGAAAATTCGCACCCGCCTCAACCGGGAGTTGAACACACGCACTCTCTCACAGCCGTCTGCCACTCTAACCACTCGGCCATTACCTCACTACTTGACCCATCGGCAAAGCTGCATTGTCAACCAATTTTGTTACCATACAATGCAAATAAAAAGTTTAAAATGCTGTGTGTCTGACGCGGTATGGAATCGCCGCCCGAATATTATTAGAATAAAATAAATAAAATAAAATAATAAGTAATTAATAAATGAAAATTCGCACCCGCCTCAACCGGGAGTCGAACACACGCACTCTCTCACGGCCGTCCGCCTCTCTAACCACTCGGCCATTGCCTCACTGCCTGACCCATCGACAAAGCTGCATTGTCAACCAATTTTGTTACCATACAATGCAAATAAAAAGTTTAAAATGATGTGTGTCTGACGCGGTATGGAATCGCCGCCCGAATATTATTAGAATAAAATAAAATAATAAGTAATTAATAAATGAAAATTTGCACCCGCCTCAACCGGGAGTTGAACACACGCACTCTCTCACTGCCGTCTGCCACTCTAACCACTCGGCCATTGCCTCACTACTTGACCCATCAGCAAAGCTGCATTGTCAACCAATTTTGTTACCATACAATGCAAATAAAAAGTTTAAAATGATGTGTGTCTAGATTTGAACTTCGGTATGCTTGCGTAAATTAGGTCTGCTTAAGTATAAATGTATGTTCAAAGTGAGTTTAATTCGTATCATATCTCACTTATTAATAGTCCGATTTAAATGAAATTTTCACATAACGCCCGTGGCAAAGTATTTGTCATGTAGGATATACAACTTTGGTTGTTGAGCTAATATTGTACTTTTTAAATAGTTATTACTGATTTACGGAGGCGGGAAGGGGCGTGTCCAAATTTTAAAAAAACTTTGAGACACTGCAATATATACGTATGTTGTCGCAAAATTTGATGACTCTAGCTCTTATACTTTCTGAGATCCAGGTGTTCATACAGACAGACAGACGGACAGACAGACATGGCTCAATCGACTCGGCTACTGATACTGATTCAGAATATATATAGTTTATGGGGTCGGAGATGCCTCCTTCTGCCTGTTACGCACTTCTTCCGACAAACACAATAGTCCATGAATTTTTTTAAAATTTAAATAGAAATTGATTAATAGTGAGAAGTACATTCAAATATATTGTAACCACTTGACCACAACTACACTATTGTTTTTAAGTTAATATTTTTTATTTAATTAGTTTATAGTCGGACTAAGGTCAGTCGACTGTTTAAAAGTAAAGAAAAAAATACAATTAATAGTTATAATTAATAATTTTAAGTTAAAAGTAAAATCTTAACTGTGAGAAAAGAAATAAAAAGAAATTAATTGAATTGAGTTTACATTGGGATAAAAAAATGAAAGAGCCGATCCAACATTTGTTGCAGAGGATTGGGGAAAACCCAGAAAAACCCAATCAGATCAGGAGAGTTAGTGTTAGTAAGCAAAACCTAATCAAAATAGCGATTAGAATGTTCAAACATGCAGTTAGTTAAAAAGTACTACTGTTACTAGAAAGAAGATAAGTATATATTAAAGAAGATAAGTATATTTAATCTTGCTTCTTTTGTAAGTTACGCAATACATCCACAGAGTTCTGGTATGAAAACAAAGTTAAACAATATGCACGTACAGACCTGTTTTAGATTTCGATTTTATTTGAATTATTTTGATAACCTAAAGTATTCTATATTTATTTATTTTTGAGCTTTAGTAATTCTCGGATTTATTAGTATTTCTTATTACCTTCATAAGTAAATTTAAAGTACTTCGAATGAAAAAAACTTAAAAATCGAAATAGAAAACAGAGATAGTTATTCAAATAAAATACCTCATTCAAATAGCCGGTGTTAATATTTAAGTAAAATGCGTAACTTAAATATGTGAAATAATGAAATAATAAGTAGACTTCGTCATTATGTGTGAGAATTGCAACTACATTTCATTTATTAAACAAACAGACTCATGAACATCATGACTTCAAGTACATACAATAAAGTACAAGTACCGATAAAGAAATCCTGATAAGTCTGAAGCTGATAATGTGCATTTGTGAGTAATCTGAAATATGACATATCATCACATACATATGTATAAATATATAAAATACATGAATATATTAAAATAATCTATAATATTATATACTTAAGATGTAGCGTTCGTTGTTTAATTTCTATTGCTCAGAAAGTACAGATTTTCTAACTCTCCGATGTTTTTTTATAGAACCGGTGAACTATATAACATATGTAACTAGTAGAAGATTAGCAGTTATAATGTAACCACTCGGCCATTGCCTCACTACTTGACCCATCAGCAAAGCTGCATTGTCAACCAATTTTGTTACCATACAATGCAAATAAAAAGTTTAAAATGATGTGTGTCTAGATTTGAACTTCGGTATGCTTGCGTAAATTAGGTCTGCTTAAGTATAAATGTATGTTCAAAGTGAGTTTAATTCGTATCATATCTCACTTATTAATAGTCCGATTTAAATGAAATTTTCACATAACGCCCGTGGCAAAGTATTTGTCATGTAGGATATACAACTTTGGTTGTTGAGCTAATATTGTACTTTTTAAATAGTTATTACTGATTTACGGAGGCGGGAAGGGGCGTGTCCAAATTTTAAAAAAAACTTTGAGACACTGCAATATATACGTATGTTGTCGCAAAATTTGATGACTCTAGCTCTTATACTTTCTGAGATCCAGGTGTTCATACAGACAGACAGACGGACAGACAGACATGGCTCAATCGACTCGGCTACTGATACTGATTCAGAATATATATAGTTTATGGGGTCGGAGATGCCTCCTTCTGCCTGTTACGCACAATTCCGTTCCGACAAACACAATAGTCCATGAATTTTTTTAAAATTTAAATAGAAATTGATTAATAGTGAGAAGTACATTCAAATATATTGTAACCACTTGACCACAACTACACTATTGTTTTTAAGTTAATATTTTTTATTTAATTAGTTTATAGTCGGACTAAGGTCAGTCGACTGTTTAAAAGTAAAGAAAAAAATACAATTAATAGTTATAATTAATAATTTTAAGTTAAAAGTAAAATCTTAACTGTGAGAAAAGAAATAAAAAGAAATTAATTGAATTGAGTTTACATTGGGATAAAAAAATGAAAGAGCCGATCCAACATTTGTTGCAGAGGATTGGGGAAAACCCAGAAAAACCCAATCAGATCAGGAGAGTTAGTGTTAGTAAGCAAAACCTAATCAAAATAGCGATTAGAATGTTCAAACATGCAGTTAGTTAAAAAGTACTACTGTTACTAGAAAGAAGATAAGTATATATTAAAGAAGATAAGTATATTTAATCTTGCTTCTTTTGTAAGTTACGCAATACATCCACAGAGTTCTGGTATGAAAACAAAGTTAAACAATATGCACGTACAGACCTGTTTTAGATTTCGATTTTATTTGAATTATTTTGATAACCTAAAGTATTCTATATTTATTTATTTTTGAGCTTTAGTAATTCTCGGATTTATTAGTATTTCTTATTACCTTCATAAGTAAATTTAAAGTACTTCGAATGAAAAAAACTTAAAAATCGAAATAGAAAACAGAGATAGTTATTCAAATAAAATACCTCATTCAAATAGCCGGTGTTAATATTTAAGTAAAATGCGTAACTTAAATATGTGAAATAATGAAATAATAAGTAGACTTCGTCATTATGTGTGAGAATTGCAACTACATTTCATTTATTAAACAAACAGACTCATGAACATCATGACTTCAAGTACATACAATAAAGTACAAGTACCGATAAAGAAATCCTGATAAGTCTGAAGCTGATAATGTGCATTTGTGAGTAATCTGAAATATGACATATCATCACATACATATGTATAAATATATAAAATACATGAATATATTAAAATAATCTATAATATTATATACTTAAGATGTAGCGTTCGTTGTTTAATTTCTATTGCTCAGAAAGTACAGATTTTCTAACTCTCCGATGTTTTTTTATAGAACCGGTGAACTATATAACATATGTAACTAGTAGAAGATTAGCAGTTATAATGTACTAACTTTGCGTAAATAAATATAATAAGCAGAAGGAGGCGTGGCATCTGTGTCTGTCGATTTATATGTGTCTGTCCGTTTGTTTGAACGTTTAGATCTCGGCAATTATAAGAGCTGAAGACCCAAAATTTGTCATTGAGGCTTACGTAAACTGTGCACAGATCTAGTTTATTTCAAATATTGGATACCACTCCCAGGTCTCGTTCAAATGAAAAAATACAATCTATCCGATCGGATAATAACACATAAGTTTTTTAAGTGCCCTTAGTTAATAAAGTGCAAACAAATTCGTATATGATTTCGTGCATGAAGCTACACAAAAAAAAATACTAACGCTACAGTCAGGTGCTGACTGTATAAGGCCATGGATTATCATATTATACCGTAATAAAAATTTTAACGGTATGGAATCGCCGCCCGAATATTATTAGAATAAAATAAATAAAAAAAAATAAAATAATATAATAAATAATTAATAAATGAAAATTCGCACCCGCCTCAACCGGGAGTTGAACACACGCACTCTCTCACAGCCGTCTGCCACTCTAACCACTCGGCCATTACCTCACTACTTGACCCATCGGCAAAGCTGCATTGTCAACCAATTTTGTTACCATACAATGCAAATAAAAAGTTTAAAATGCTGTGTGTCTGACGCGGTATGGAATCGCCGCCCGAATATTATTAGAATAAAATAAATAAAATAAAATAATAAGTAATTAATAAATGAAAATTCGCACCCGCCTCAACCGGGAGTCGAACACACGCACTCTCTCACGGCCGTCCGCCTCTCTAACCACTCGGCCATTGCCTCACTGCCTGACCCATCGACAAAGCTGCATTGTCAACCAATTTTGTTACCATACAATGCAAATAAAAAGTTTAAAATGATGTGTGTCTGACGCGGTATGGAATCGCCGCCCGAATATTATTAGAATAAAATAAAATAATAAGTAATTAATAAATGAAAATTTGCACCCGCCTCAACCGGGAGTTGAACACACGCACTCTCTCACTGCCGTCTGCCACTCTA
>JAEIFI010000178.1:0-14579 GCA_018901815.1 Zaprionus lachaisei
AGTCCAGCCCTTGTGTGTGTGACAGAAAAAGTCAAGGTACCGTGGATTCGAGAAATTTGAGAGAAAAAAGCAAAAGTAACTATTTTTCTAGAAAATATAGTAAGCAAAAATTAATCAGGATAATAATAGAGGCTAAGAACTTGGAACCAGGGACCGTAAATAATAATTATGAGATTTAGAAAATCAAAGCTCTTAAAAGTCTCTAAAAAATGTGGGAAAAATCGTACCGTGCTAGTTTTTATCGGCGAAAACAAAAACCGCGTTAACGTTTTTTTTCCAATTTTTAATTTAAAAATTGTAAAAAATGTTTTTCAATTTTTAGGCCATGGATTTTAAAAAAATTCATGGACTATTGTGTTTGTCGGAACGGAATTGTGCGTAACAGTCAGAAGGAGGCATCTCCGACCCCATAAACTATATATATTCTGAATCAGTATCAGTAGGTCGAGACGATTGAGCCATGTCTGTCTGTCCGTCTGTCCGTCTGTCTGTCTGTATGAACACCTGCATCTCAGAAAGTATAAGAGCTAGAGTCATCAAATTTTGCGACAACATACGTATATATTGCAGTGTCTCAAAGTGTTTTTAAAATTTGGACACGCCCCTTCCCGCCTGCGTAAATCAGTAATAACTATTTAAAAACTACAATATTAGCTCAACAACCAAAGTTGTATATCTTACATGACAAATACTTTGCCACGGGCGTTATGTGAAAATTTCATTTAAATCGGACTATTAATAAGTGAGATATGATACGAATTAAACTCACTTTGAACATACATTTATACTTAAGCAGACTTAATTCACGCAAGCATACCGAAGTTCAAATCTAGCCACACAGCATTTTAAACTTTTTATTTGCATTGTATGGTAACAAAATTGGTTGACAATGCAGCTTTGCCGATAGGCCAAGGAGTGAGGCAATGGCCGAGTGGTTAGAGTGGCGGACGGCTGTGAGAGAATGCGCGTGTTCAACTCCCGGTTGAGGCGGGTGCGAATTTTTATTTATTAATTATTTATTTTTTTATTTTATTTTATTTTATTTATTTTATTCTAATAATATTCGGGCGGCGATTCCATACCCCGTCAGACACACAGCATTTTAAACTTTTTAATTGCATTGTATGGTAACAAAATTGGTTGACAATGCAGCTTTGCCGATGTGGGTCAAGGAGACTGGGTGAGGCAATGGCCGAGTGGTTAGAGTGGCGGACGGCTGTGAGAGAGTGCGTGTGTTCAACTCCCGTGTTGGCGGGTGCGAATTTTCATTTATTAATTATTTATTATATTATTTTATTTTTTTTATTTATTTTATTCTAATAATATTCGGGTGGCGATTCCATACCGTTAATTTATTTTTTTTTTATTTAATTAGTTTATAGTCGGACTAAGGTCAGTCGACTGTTTAAAAGTAAAGAAAAATACAATTAATAGTTATAATTAATAATTTTAAGTTAAAAGTAAAATCTTAACTGTGAGAAAAGAAAGAAAAAGAAATTAATTGAATTGAGTTTACATTGGGATAAAAAAATGAAAGA
Organism: Zaprionus lachaisei; assembly: GCA_018901815.1. Classification (NCBI taxonomy): domain Eukaryota; kingdom Metazoa; phylum Arthropoda; class Insecta; order Diptera; family Drosophilidae; genus Zaprionus; species Zaprionus lachaisei. The sequence goes on from JAEIFI010000178.1 coordinate 1,539, forward strand.
GCCGATCCAACATTTGTTGCAGAGGATTGGGGAAAACCCAGAAAAACCCAATCAGATCAGGAGAGTTAGTGTTAGTAAGCAAAACCTAATCAAAATAGCGATTAGAATGTTCAAACATGCAGTTAGTTAAAAAGTACTACTGTTACTAGAAAGAAGATAAGTATATATTAAACTAGTTACTAGAAAGGTGTGTAAGGATTTGTACTTTTAAGCAAGATACAGAATTATTGTTGTTGTTAGCGATAATGTAATATAGTTTATTATAGTCCGAACATAGTACCCTGAAAGGCTCATGCAGGGCATAATTCGAGCTACAATTGGAAAGTTTTAGAGGAAGATAATTACGGGTGATTCTACCAGGGACAGAGAAGTGTAGTCGACTAAGCAAGTCGTTACTATCTATGTCCCCTTGTATAAGGTTATAAATAAATACAACACCAAGCATAGTTCTACGATTGGCTAGGGAAGGCAGATTTAGTAACAAAAGTCTACTAGGATAGGAAGGAAGTCTTGAATTTACGTCCCAGTTAAGGCCTCGCAAGGCAAAAATTAAAAAGTTTTTCTGTACGGATTCAATGCGATCCTTGTGAACTGTGTACTGAGGACTCCAGACACATGATCCGTACTCTAGAATTGGACGAACAAGCGAGGTGAAAAGAGTCTTAGTTAGGTAAGGATCGTCAAACTCCTTAGACCATCTCTTAATAAAGCCGAGCACACCCATAGCTTTATTAACCATTGATGATATATGTTCGCAAAACTTGAGTTTGCGGTCCAAACGGACACCTAGATCATCAACCAGGGAAATTCTTTCCAAGGTACAACCACAAAGAGAGTAAGATACGTACTTTGGACAGGCTCGTGAGAATGTCATCAGCTTGCATTTGGAGCTGTTCAGATTAAGGAGATTTGCACGACACCAAGAATAGAAACAATTTAAGTCAGATTGAAGGCGTAGATGACAGGAGTCGTCTCTAAATTGAAAACAGAGCTTGACATCATCAGCATACATGAGAGTACGGGAATTAAGTATGACCGTTGGAAGGTCATTGATGAAAAGTGTAAAAAGCAGGGGACCTAAATGGCTTCCCTGAGGAACACCAGATGTGGCATGAACGGGGTAAGAAAGATTATTCTTAAAGAGGACTCGTTGGGTTCTGTCATCCAAATAGCTCACAATCCAACTAAGAAGTTTTGGTGAGAAACCGAGAAGATTCAGTTTATGTGCAAGAAGAGAATGGTTGACTGAGTCAAATGCCTTACTGAAATCAGTATAAATGACATCGGTTTGAAGATTTTTCTGAAATCCTTTTACCACAAAGGATGTCAGCTCAAGCAAATTTGTCGTGGTAGAACGACGTTTTACGAATCCGTGTTGAAAAGGGGATATAACGGATCTGCTAAAATGTTGCAAGTGGATAATTGAATGAATTTGGCGTTATAATTTAGAGATAATTAAAAGACTGGTTTAAAGTACACTATATGGATAAGAATGAATGCTTTGGCGTAGAAGAAGAATAAGTTGTTTGAAAAAACTTAGCAAACATATCGGCCATGGCCTGATCTGTGTCCGCCTCAGCGTTATCAAACGAAAGTTTAGAAGGAAAGACCGCTGACCTAGCTTCATGTTAACAAAACTATAAAACTTTTTAGGATTCTGAAAAAACTGAAACCTACATCTGGTCAAATAGTTTTTATAACATTTCGCGTTAAGCACGGTAAAATTTGCCCGAGCAGATAGGTAGCGGGAGAAGACAAGCGGTGCATTTCTTTGCTTATATTTCTTGAATAAGCTACTCTTTAAGTTTTTTAAGCGAGACAGCTCTTTTGTAAACCAAGGGGGTTTGCTTGAGCATAACGGATAGGATAACGGAACACAGATATCAAGAACAGAGTTTAGGGTGTTATAAAAGATATTAGTTGCAACTGACATATCAGTTGATGCATAAAAATCAGACCAATCACAATGTGAAATTAAAAAATTTAGAGTTTCAAAGTCTGCTTTCTTAAAGCAGCGCACGCGATTACACGGCCTTTCACTTTTATTCACAATACTAATACCCAAGTCGAAATTCACTTCGAAAGTAGGATGATAAGGATCTTCCGGTAGGGAAAGGGGTTGTACCCTGTCTACAATCACCTTGGAAGGATCAGAGGTGAAACATAAATCAAGCAATCTGTTCAGGGAGTTTTCGACATGATTGACCTGCGACAAAGACATGTCAAACAAACCGTCAAATAGGTCATGTTGCCGGGAAGGCAAAAGGAAGTTTCCTTCAGCACTAGATGTCCAATTACATTCTGGGATATTAAAGTCGCCCAGGACTATGAAGTGATCTCTGTCTGATAGCAGGTGAAAAATAGTCTTAATTGCAGACAAGTGTTGCAAGTAGACTGATAATTCCGATGACGGCGGAATATAGGAGCAGGTTATATATAAGAAAAAACCGGGAAAGTGTAGTTTTACACAAATAAGTTCAATGTTAAATTGAAACTCCGGTTGTAAAAGGTCCGACTCAATGTTGGAGTCTACTGCAATCAGTACTCCACCACCCCGTCGGTCAGGTCGATCAAGCCTGTATGTTGTATACCTATCTGGAAAGACTTCAGAGCTTAGAATCTCTGGTTTTAACCAGGTTTCGGTAAAAGCAATAATTTGGGAAGAAAAGGCAAGACTATTAAGATAAAGACTAGAGATTTTACTACAGAGACCTCTAACATTTTGATAGGATAGAATTAAAGAAGAAAGTTTTTTTGTAGGACCCCTAACATTTTCGGAGGCATGAAGAAATGAAAAGTTCAGTTTTTTGAAGACTTTGAATTTGTTGAGTTTTTTGGCGAAGTTACGGCCAGCGTGGGAAGATTAACGGCAGTACGGCTTTTTTGTTTAGGAGTAAACTCCTTAACAATAAGGTCAGGCGGCCAAAAGGAAGTAGCGCAAACGTCTTTAAACTGTTCTGCTGGGAGACTAATTTTGAAAGAAGAAATGTCGCGCTTAAATTTGAAATTGAATTTTTCAACTGTAAAGTTAATTAAAGGCAGCTTTGCTAGGATGTACGATTGTACATCTTCTATGGAAGTGTCCGGCGCCAAACGAGAGATAAACACCAATTTTTTGGGTTTAATCGCAATCAGAGGTTTTATACTCTGTGCCTTAGTAGCAGGCATTATTGCGGGAACATTTCCCTTTATGTTGTTGTCGTTGCTCGTAATGGGAGTAGGCACAAGAGGAGGAGCAAGAGGTTTGGGTGCGGTAACTTTGCTGCTAGTCTTTTTTTTTTTGTGCAGTTAGAAGAGCAAGACGGTATAGGGGAGAGTAGGCTTAGAAGATCGGGAGAAGAAGCCTGAGAGGAAGGTAGGTTGGTGAGCTTTAAATTCGTAGAGACCGAATCTAAAGGAACACTTAAAGGAGCCGGTGGTTTGCTAGGAACCGTAAAGGCGTTAAATTTGGCCTCCATCTCCAAAAATTCAGATTGGAGATTAGAGAAAGCTGTGCGTATCTTATAAAACCCAAGTTTGGTTTTCTTATGGATTTTCCGTAAATCGGATTCAGCCACACGACACGTTTCACACGACCATCTGAGACCAGTATTGGCATGGACGGCGTCCCTAACCCGCACAGTTAGGTCACAGCATTTTAAGTGACAAAAATTATCACAGAGCCAGCAACCAATGTAATCCGCCTTAGGATCAGAAGAACATAAGCAAATTGCTGCTGAGCACGACACCATGATTGTGAAAATTAATATGCCTTTAAAATGTAGGAGACAACGAAGAGCAAAAAGAAAACAGATTAAGTGAAATAAATTTCTTGAGAGAGCAAGAAACAGTTACAGCGCCGAAAACAGGCAAGCAAGCAAGTACGACAATAAAACTGCAAATCTAGCGAGCACAACGAAGTAAACAAAACAACAACAGCTGTGACGTTTACAACAACAGCACTACACAACTTACTCAGAGAGAAATATAATTTCGTTACCGGGAGAGCGGGAGAGCGTGGGAATGTTAATCAAAACAGAAACAAAAACTTGACGCCAAAGACGCGCAAGTGCAAAATTAGGAATATTAGTTTACGAATTGACTAATAAAAGTATTAGTTTGTTACTTCTACGGTTGTACTTACAAGGTTAGCACTAATAAAATACCGCACTAATAATTACACCACATAGGCAAATAAAATCGCAAGAATTATAAAAACACAGGGAGCAAAGGCTAAACACGTCTGACCACCAAGATAGCCGATTAAAATAGTTTTATAACTAATAAAGGTATAATATGATAATTTTAACAGGCAATTGACTGAGGCAAAAGTTAGCGATATCTGGATTTTTAAAATTAAAAAGACAATTTTTTTTTTTTTTTTAATTTATTGAATACAACCCTTTGCCTTAAGAGACTAAAAAATAAGTAGTCAAATCTTAATCAAGCTCCTATTATCTTTGGCTTAGCGATAGTGTTCCGACATCATTAGTCCCAAATGAGATGTTACTGCTGAATTTTCCGCGATCAAAATAGAGTCAGCAAAACTAGGTTTGGATGTACCTATGTGTCGATAAAAACTGAGAAAGGTTTCTAGTTTAGTTCTTTTCTATCTTGGCTGACTTGCGTTACGAAGATTTAACTGCCTCGAAGTTGTTTAGTTCCGAGCAGGGACCGTAACGGTTCTCAATTTTTAGTTCTAAAATTTTTGACTGTGCTAAGCTGAATAATGTTTAAGTTAAAAATCTGTTTTCATTGCCTCATAGTTCGGTGCCATTTGTAAAAATAAAGGTCAATTTAAGACTGGAGTTGTATAGAAGATTTATTAGATATCCAAACTAAGTGGAGAGCGAGCATTTATGAGCCAGTGGAGGCTTCTTGCTTTAAGTGTAAGAAAAAAAAAAAAAATAAAAATAATAAAAAGATTTTTATAATGTCTTGGCTTATATATGGTCTACACTGCGCCAAGTACCTGCCAGTCCAGATGAACACCCAGATATGTATGTACCTCGTCGACTTGTTTAGACGATGTTTTAGGACTTCAGTGGTGGGCATGTTTAGTTTGTTAAAGGTAAAAGTAACCTGCTTACATTTTTATACATTTATTGAAATTCGATCAAGTCGGCAAAAAAGCCATTGTTCTACAGATGTTAAGTGCATAGGAGTGTAGTGGCTTTTGATTTTTAGAGAACATAAGTGGTGTCGTTTTAATCTCTTGAGTTAATACGATCGGCATAATCAGCGAATGTAGAGGTTGTTAGATTGTAGTCTGTGGGGAAATCCGCCGTATACAGCGTTTGTATAGATTGGACCCAGAACACTGCCTTGTGGCAACTTCCAAGCTCTTGATTGTCGCAATCACGGTTTCGGTGATTTTTTAATTGCATCTTATTGCAAAACTCTGTTTTATAGGTTCGACAGCAGGTACGCGAGATTCGTGTGCTTTGGGGTTTTTCATAATAGCTTGATTATTATTAAATAAATTAGTCCATCCAGTATCCAAAATCTGGCAAGTGCTTGCGCGACGTTGAAAAGCTGGCGAAATTGTCGAAAATAAATATAGGAGTACATAATCGCATGTACTAAGAGCTCAAATTTTGATACTTATTCTTTGAATATTGCATGCAAGCGGTGTACCTGCATATGTATATACGTGTGTACGTTATTGCATCTACATACATCGATACATTTGCATTTACATTTAAACATATGTACATATGTATACATATATGCTCATACATATGAGCAATTAACCCCAACAGCAAAAGAACATTAAATAGAAAAGGCCTTAATACGTTGCATTTCTGTTATATTGATAATACTAACCTGCTTGCATGATGAATACTAAAAACTAAAATAAACAAACGGCAACATCGTTTATTTAAATATTTTGTATTTACTGGCATTCTTACTGCTATTCTTTTCGCGCGTTCACTTTGGACTGTGCGTTGACCCCGGGTTACAGCTAAGCTCATATTTTTTGTGTTCGCTTTCGCTTGCATTTCTAGCATGCTGTATTTTGTTACCCTGCATTTTGCATAACTCGAGTACCAGGTAAAGAGTAATTATAACCATTACGGTCCCTGCTCGGAACTAAACAACTTGAGGCAGTTAACTTCGAACGCAAGTCAGCCAAGATAGAGAACTAAACTAGAAACCTTGCTCAGTTTTTATCGACACATAGGTACATCCAAACCTAGTTTTGCTGACTCTATTTTGATCGCGGAAAATTCAGCAGTAACATCTCATTTGCAACATCCAATGATGTCGGTAATATCTGCGTATGCAAAGAGCTGGAGACTTTTATAAAAAATAGTGCCATTACGATGCATTTCAGCATTCCGCTTCCAGATTAAAAGGGTCATACGATCTTGTCTGAAACCTCGAACTTTATTGGGATCCAGGATGTAGCGTTATGCAAGGATCTGTTAATTTCCCGTTAATTGGTACAAATCGCCTGATCACTCTTCTTTAGTACTGGACAAAGGACGCTGCATGAATCCAATCAGCTTATTACCACTGGCCTTAAACAACTCTGCAACCAAGCCATCGGCTGGCTCTTTTGCGACATGACGAAGTAAAATCTTTAGGTAAAATCTTTGAATATATTAAATTATTTAGAAATTTATAAAAAAAAGTTTATTTTTGCACTGAAAATTTAAATATGGACGATAGTCCATAATGCTTTGGAACATCTTGATTTCCTCACACTTGCGTCCTTCCGGCTCCCGTTTGTATTGTCTGAAAAGAAGCAGCTCCTTTCTCCTGTAGCTTCCCCGCGTCGCTCGCGTTGTGGCAGACTGCAGCTTTAAAATAAGTGTCCAAAACGAAATCTTGAAAAATTGGCTTGTCAAATACAAGTAAGTTTTCAATCATCGTCCCAGTTGATTACAGACCGTGCAAAGTGGGTTTCACGAGTGTCAATATGACGCATCAATTTGTCATGATTTTCATATTTGACATTTACATGGTAAGTTAAGCGAAAGAATTCCTGGCGACGGAACAGAGCAATTATGTAAATGCAAGTCATGCCAGTAAGATCGTTCTCAGGTATCAATTCAATGTCCGGCGGCGAGCACTCAATTTCGAATGCATGACATCCTTCAGTAACAGGTCGAATAAAGATAGTGTCCAAATCCTGGTTATAATCGTCGTCCAAAGAACAACCAACATACACAACCTTGAACTCTATTTTATGCTCCAAATGCTCGTAGCATTTGAATTCCACCTTGAACTTGTATGGAGAGGCGAAGCTGGCCGGATTTGTATCGAGAGCTAAAACCTTAGTTACCACTACTTTATCCATATTAGTAATTGGAAAAATTGTTAAATATCAAATACAAAAGTACGAAAGGGAATATAATTTTTCTTATTTTTTTCTAATGATTTTCGGTTGAGTTTCTAATAGATTATGATGAAAATAATAACTTGTAGTCCAGCCCTTAGCCGTGTGGGTGACAGAAAAAGTCAAGGTACCTTGGATTCGAAAAATTTGAGAGCAAAAAAGCAAAGGTAACTATTTTTCAAGATAATAAGTAAGTAGGCTAAGAACTCGGAACCAGGGACCGTAAATAATAATTATGAGATTTAGAAAATCAAAGCTTTTAAAAGTCTCTAAAAATGGATGTGGAAAAATCATACCGTGTCTAGTTTTTATCGGCGAACACAAAAACCGCGTTAACTTTTTTTTTTTTCATTTTTTTAATTAAAATTGTTTTTTAAAAATTTTTTTATATTTTGATTTTTAAAAGTTAAAAATCAATTTTTAACTTTTTTTTTTTTTTCCTCATTAATATAAATAAAAAAATAAATTTTAACCTCGATACAAACCCGGCCCCCTCCCCCCCCTTAAAAGTTAAGGGGGGAATTGGAAGGTAAGGGGAAAAAGGGAAAAAAAAAAATAAAGGGGGGGGGGGGGGGGGGGGTTTTTGAAGGATAAAAACGATTTGGACTCTATGTTTGTTCGATCTGTTACTGAAGGATGTCGTGCATTCGAAATTGAGTGCTCGCCGCCGGACATTGAATTGATACCCGAGAACGATCTTACTGGCATGACTTGCATTTACATAATTGCTCTGTTCCGTCGCCAGGAATTCTTTCGCTTAACTTACCATGTAAATGTCAAATATGAAAATCATGACAAATTGATGCGTCATATTGACACTCGTGAAACCCACTTTGCACGGTCTGTAATCAACTGGGACGATGATTGAAAACTTACTTGTATTTGACAAGCCAATTTTTCAAGATTTCGTTTTGGACACTTATTTTAAAGCTGCAGTCTGCCACAACGCGAGCGACGCGGGGAAGCTACAGGAGAAAGGAGCTGCTTCTTTTCAGACAATACAAACGGGAGCCGGAAGGACGCAAGTGTGAGGAAATCAAGATGTTTCAAAGCATTATGGACTATCGTCCATATTTAAATTTTCAGTGCAAAAATAAACTTTTTTTTATAAATTTCTAAATAATTTAATATATTCAAAGATTTTACCTAAAGATTTTACTTCGTCATGTCGCAAAAGAGCCAGAGCCGATGGCTTGGTTGCAGAGTTGTTTAAGGCCAGTGGTAATAAGCTGATTGGATTCATGCAGCGTCCTTTGTCCAGTACTAAAGAAGAGTGATCAGGCGATTTGTACCAATTAACGGGAAATTAACAGATCCTTGCATAACGCTACATCCTGGATCCCAATAAAGTTCGAGGTTTCAGACAAGATCGTGTGACCCTTTTAATCTGGAAGCGGAATGCTGAAATGCATCGTAATGGCACTATTTTTTATAAAAGTCTCCAGCTCTTTGCATACGCAGATATTACCGACATCATTGGATGTTGCAAATGAGATGTTACTGCTGAATTTTCCGCGATCAAAATAGAGTCAGCAAAACTAGGTTTGGATGTACCTATGTGTCGATAAAAACTGAGCAAGGTTTCTGTTTAGTTCTCTATCTTGGCTGACTTGCGTTCGAAGTTAACTGCCTCAAGTTGTTTAGTTCCGAGCAGGGACCGTAACGGTTATAATTTTTATTAAAAAAATTTCAAAATAAGAGTTATAAACTAATTTTTTAATTTAAAAATCATTTTTAATTATTATATTTGATTTTTAAAAATAAAAATCAATTTATAACTTTTATTTTTGATTTTTTAAATAAAAATCAAAAAGTAAGAGTTATGAATTTATTTTTATTATAAAAATAAGAAATAAAAATCAAATTGAAATTGCTCATAAGCCGAGATCATTTTTATAATATATTGGTAAATATATATGATCTACACTGCAATACCTACCAGTTTATATAAATATATGTATGTATATGAATTCACTTGTTTAGACAATGTTTTAGACTTATTAGCGACCTAAGTTTAAGGGCAAAATATATAAAATACACAAGAACCTCCTCATCAGACACACTTGCAGTCGATCAACTCGTAAAAACTTCAAGATTAATAGCGACATGCTTCGAAAAGCCGATATATTATCTAGTGTTGGAGCTCATCAATAATAAAATAAGTAGTTAAGCTAGTATTTATGGTAACACAAGAAGTGTCGTCATTTAATCTCTTAAGTTAAGACGATCGGCAAATGTCGACGGGGAGTGTGGTCGGACTGTGGCCCGCTCTCACTTAAATTAGTTTCGTTTGTGCACTGAAGCCACCTACACTTTTATTAAAATCGTTGAAGCTGAACTCGCGTCTTTTTTTAATTTCGTATTTCGTTGATTTCTCTAAAAAAATTTTTTTGGCGAGGGACTCGATTCGGGTTATTATTTTTATTAATATTATTAGTATTCAGTATCAAAAATTGAGCAAGTCTTGTTGCTTGAAACGACGAAATTGTCGAAAATAAATATAGGAGTAAAAAATCGCATGTACTAAAAGCTCAAATTTTGATACTTATTCTTTGAATATTGCATGCAATCGGTGTACCTGCATATGTATATACGTGTGTACGTGATTGCTTCTACACACATCGATAAATTTGCATTTACATTTAAACATATGTACATATGTATACATATATGCACATACATATGAGCAATTAACCCCAACAACAAAACAAAATTAAATACAAAAGGCCTTAATACGTTGCATTTCTGTTATATTGATAATACTAACCTGCTTGCATGATTAATATTAAAACTAAAATAAACAAACGGCAACATCGTTTATTTAAATATTTTGTATTTACTGTTTTTGCTATTCTTTTCGCGCGTCCACTTTGGACCGTGCGTTGACCCCGGGTTACAGCTAAGCTCATATTTTTGGTGTTCGCTTTCGCTTGCATTTCTGGCAAGCAGTGTTTTGTTACCCCGCACCCCACATTTTGCATTACTGCCTCCAACTATAGTTTCAGAAAGTGTTTGACTTATCTCTGTTCGATTGATTGTCGTTCGTTCGTCTCTACATACTGCATTGATTGCGCGTGTGTTTTGAAATTTACATTCTTACATTATCGCTACCCCGCACCCGGCGTTTCATATTGCTGCCTACAACGTTAACTTCTCTGATGGAAAAATCAGCAGTATTAGCACCTATGTTGCAATCGCTAAATCCATTCGTTGACAAATTTGAGAATAATGGCCTGAAATTTGAACTCATTCGGGTAGGAGGTCGTTTGTTACACGGCCCTCGCTCTTATGAGGCTAAGTTCCCATTTTTACTGACAAAGGATTCCGCTTTTGAGCAAATCTATGTAAAACACTTGCACCTTAGGCATTACCATGCTGGTGCAAAGGTACTAGTTGGGTTGTTAAGGCAGTAAGTTTGGGTGGTGAACGAACGTATAATGGGTAATCTGCCAGCCGACCGTCTCCGAGAAGGTCGGCCGTTTAGAGTATCTGGTGTAGACTTTTGTGGGCCATTTCACGTTAGCTATAGGATCCGGGGGAGACCGCCTGTAAAAACGTATGTTGCCGTTTTGGTTTGTTTCGCCTCAAAAGCAGTTCACTTGGAACTTGTCACGGACCTATCCACTGATTCTTTTTTGAATGTCTTTAAAAGGTTCATTGGGAGGCGCAGACTACCCGAGACGATGTTAGCGACAATGCGACGAACTGAGTGGGATCGAGCAACATGCTGAAGGACGGGGTACGCATCGGAGCGAGGGTGCATGAAGTTTATTCCCCCTCGAGCACCGCACTACGGAGGACTGTGGGAAGCAGCGGTGAAGGCTGTCAAGCACAGGCTGGTAAGAGGAGCGGGCAACGCGAACCTAACGCCGGACGAGTTGAGCACGCATCTGGTGGACGTCGAAGCGTTGCTCAACTCCAGACCACTTCTCATCGACAGCACCGATCCCAACGATGGCGAGGTAATCACGCCAGGGCATCTACTCATCAGGCAGCCTTTGCTTGCGCTGCCGCACGGATTAGGACCAGAAGAGTCGAGCAACAAGCCAGGACGCGCGTACTTGAAGCGGTGGCAGCAGTTGTCGGCGCTCAGGTGCACTTTTGGGCAGTGTGTTAAAAATTTTTTCTCTCTTTCGAACACAGTGGACCAAAGGCGAGGCCAATCTGGTGGAAGGGGCGGTCGTCATGGTGCACGACGACAACACACCCCCGCAACGATAGACCATCGGGCGCGTAACGCGCATAGTCCCAGGGGTCGACGGCAAGGTTCAGGTAGTGGAACTAAAAACACCAGCAGGCGCAAATAGGCGCCCAATTCACAAGCTGGCACTGCTCCCGACTGCTTAAAGACCGGAGCCGGAATGTTTATCAAGTATCTTATCAATAATAAAATAAGTAGTTAAGCTAGTATTTAAGAGAACACAATAAGTGTCGTCATTTAATCTCTTAAGTTAAGTTAGATCGGCAAATGCCGACGGCGAATTCGGGGAGTGTGGTCGCACTGTGGCCCACTCTCACTTAAATTAGTTTCGATTGTGCACTGAAGCCAACTACATTTTTATTAAAATCGTTTAAGCCGTACTCCGCGTCCTTTTATTTCGAATTTCGTGATTTCGTTGATTTCTCTAAAAAATCTTAGAGAATTTTTAAATCTAGCTCGTTTTATAATAATTTTTTATTTCTGATTTTTATAATAATATCAATTTTTTTACTTTTTGATTTTTATTTTAAAAATCAAATATAAAAGTTAAAAATTGATTTTCACTTTTAAAAATCAAATATAAAAATATTAACGCTACAGTCAGGTGCTGACTGTATAAGGCCATGGATTATCATATTATACCGTAATAAAAATTTTAACATTATGGAATCGCCGCCCGAATATTATTAGAATAAAATAAATAAAAAAAAAAAAAAAAAATAATAAATAATTAAATGAAAATTCGCACCCGCCTCAACCAGGAGTTGAACACATGCACTCTCTCACAGCCGTCCGCCACTCTAACCACTCGGCCATTGCCTAACCCCTTGGTCCATCGGCAAAGCTGCATTGTCAACCAATTCTGTTACCATACAATGCAAATAAAAAGTTTAAAATGCTTTTTACGCGATTTGAATCTTCGGTATTAGGTAAAATGTGTAAAAAAATTAGGTCTGCTTAAGTAATAAATATATGTTCAAAGTTGAGTATAATTCGTATCATATCTCACTTAAATTAATAGTGTGAAATTAGGTCTGCTTAAGTATAAATATACCTATATGTTCAAAGAGAGTTTAATTCGTATCATATCTCACTTATTAATAGTCCGATTTAAATGAAATTTTCACATAACGCCCGTGGCAAAGTATTTGTCATGTAAGATATACAACTTTGGTTGTTGAGCTAATATTGTAGTTTTTAAATAGTTATTACTGATTTACGGAGGCGGGAAGGGGCGTGTCCAAATATTAAAAAAAACTTTGAGACACTGCATATATACGTATGTTGTCGCAAAATTTGATGACTCTAGCTCTTATACTTTCTGAGATCCAGGTGTTCATACAGACAGACAGACGGACAGACCGACTGACGGACAGACAGACATGGCTCAATCGACTCGGCTACTGATACTGATTCAGAATATATATAGTTTATGGGGTCGGAGATGCCTCCTTCTGCCTGTTAAGCACAATTCCGTTCCGACAAACTCAATAGACCATGCATTTTTTTTTAAAAT
>JAEIFI010000180.1:0-17072 GCA_018901815.1 Zaprionus lachaisei
TTGAAATGTTTCAAATTTGTGAAATGTTTGAAATTGTTCAAATTATTGAAAACTTTGAAATTTTTCAAATTTGTGAAATATAATTTTTCAAAATTAAATTGAAACTTTTTAAAAATATTCAAATTTTTTATTTTTAAAATTTTTAAAAAAATTTATAAAATTTTTGAAATTTTGTGAAAATATTCAAATTTTTTTTTTACAATTTTTGAAATTTTTTAATGTTTGAAATTTTTGAAATTTTTGAAATTTTTCAAATTTTTGAAATTTTGAAATTTTTTGAAATTTTTGAAATTTTTGAAAATTTTGAAATTTTAAAATTTTGAAATTTTGAAATTTTTTTGAAATTTTTGAAATTTTTGGAATTTTTTTTGAAATTTTGAAATATTTGAAATTTTTTCAAAATTTTAATTTGTTCAAATTTTTATTAAAATATTTGAAATTTTAAAATTGTTAAATTTTTTAAAATTTTTCAAATTTTTAAATTTTAAATTTTCAAATTTGAAATTTTTCAAAATTTTGAAATATTTTATAAATTTTTGAAATTTTATAAATCAAATGTTTAAAATTTTTAAAATTTTGAAATTTTTTCAAAATTTTCAAATTTGTGGAATTAAATTAAAATTTTTCAAATTTTTAAAATGAAATTAAATTTTTTTATTATTAAAAATTTGAAATAAATTTATAAATCAAATATTTGAAATTTTTAAATTTTTCAATTTTTTGAAATTTTTAAAATGTTTCAAATTTGTGAAATGTTTGAAATTGTTCAAATTATTGAAATTTTGAAATTTTTGAAATTTTTGAAATATTTGAAATTTTTGAAATTTTAAAATTATTTCAAAAATTTCAAATTTTGAAATTTTTAAAATATTTGAAATTTTTGAAATTTTTCTAATTTTTGAAAATTTTGAAATGTTTGAAATTTTTGAAATTTTTCAAATTTTTAAAATTTTTGAAATTATTGAAAATTTTGAAATTTTTTGAAATTTGAAATGTTTGAAAATTTTTTAAAATTTTTGAAATATTTGAAATGTTTGAAATTTTTGGAATTATTCAAAACTTTGAAATTTTTAAAATTTTTGAAATTTTGGAAATTTTAAAATTTATTTCAAAATTTTCAATATTTGAAATTTTTTCAAAATTTTCAAATATATGAAATTTTCAAAATTTTCAAATTTTTGAAATTTTAAAAATTTTTCAAATTTTTAAAATGTTAAAAAAATCAAATATTTGAAATTTTTAAAAATTTTTCAATTTTTGAAATTTTTGAAATTTTGAAATTTTTTAAATTATTGAAACTTTTTTATTATTATATAAAAATTTGAAAAAATTTTATAAATAAAATGTTTGAAATTTTTGCAATTTTTGAAATATATAAAATATTTGAAATGTTAGAAATTTTTTAAAGTTTTCAAATTTTTGAAATTTTTCAAAATTTTCAAATTTTAGAATTAAACAAAATTTTTCAAATTTTTAAAATGATAAAATTTTTGGATATTATTATAATATTTGAAATAAATTAATAAATCAACCAATTTGAAATTTTTAAAACTTTTAAATTTTGAAATTTTTGAAATGTTTCAAATTTGTGAAATGTTTCAAATTTTTCCAAATTATTGAAACTTTTGAAATTTTTGAAATTTTGAAATTTTAGAAATTTTAAAATTATTTCAAAAATTTCAAATTTGAAATTTTAAATTTATTTAAAATATTTAAAATTTATTTTTAAAATATTTGAAATTTTTTCAAAATGTTCAAATTTTTACAATTTTTTTTACAATTTTTTAAATTTTGTCAAAATTTTCAAATTTTTCAATTAAACCAAATTTTTTCAAATTTTTAAAATGTTCAAATTTTTTTGTATTATTTTATAAATATTTGAAATAAATTTATAAATCAAATGTTTGAAATTTTTGAAATTTTTAAATATATAAAATATTTTAAATGTTTGAAATTTTTAAAGTTTTCAAATTTTTGAAATTTTTTTCAAAATTTTCAAATTTTAGAAATTAAACAAAATTGTTCAAATTTTTAAAATTATAAAATTTTGAATATTATTATAATATTTGAAATAAATTAATAAATCAACAATTTGAAATTTTTAAAACTTTAAATAATTTTGAAAATTTTTGAAATGTTTCAAATTTTGAAATGTTTCAAATATTTTCAAATTTTTCAAAATTTCAAAATTTCAAAATTTTGAAAAGTTTGAAATTTTTGAAATTTTTGAAATTTTTTAATTTATATATAAATATTTGAAATAAATTTATAAATCAAATGTTTGAAATTTTGAAATTTTTGAAATATAATAAAATTTTTTAAATGTTTGAAATTTTTTTAAAGTTTTCAAATTTTTGAAATTTTTTTCAAAATTTTCAAATATTTGGAAATTTTTCAAAATTTTCAAATTTTTGTAGTAAAAAAAATTTTTCAAATTTTTAAAATGATAAAAATTTTTTTTAATTATAATTTGCAATATTTGTTGAAATAAATTTATAAATCAAATATTTGAAATTTTTTAATTTTTTAAATTTTTTAAATTTTTGAAATGTTTCAAATTTTGTGAAATGTTTGAAATTGTTCAAATTATTGAAACTTTTGAAATTTTAGAAATTTTAGAAATTTTAAAATTATTTCATAAAATTTCAATTTTTGAAATTTTAAAAATATTCAAATTTTTTATATATAAAATTTTTGAAATTTATAAAATATTTGATTTTTTGAAATTTTTTTAATTTTTGAAATTTTTGAAATGTTTGAAATTTTTGAAATTTTTGAAATTTTTAAAATTTTTGAAATTATTGAAATTATTGAAATTTTTAAAATTTTTGAAATTTTAGAAATTTTTGAAATTTTAGAAATTTTTAAAATTTTTCAAAAATTTCAATATTTGAAATTTATTCAAAATATTTAATTTTTTATATTTAAAATTTTTGAAATTTATAAAATATTTGAAATTTTTTCAAAATTTTCAAATATATGAAATTTTTCAAAATTTTCAAATTTTAAAATTAAACAAAATTTTTCAAATTTTTAAAATGATAAAAAAATCAAATATTTTGAAATTTTTAAAATTTTTCAATTTTGAAATTTTTGAAATGTTTGAAATTTTTTAAATTATTGAAACTTTTTATATTATTATATAAATATTTGAAATAAATTTATAAATAAAATGTTTGAAATTTTTGCAATTTTTGAAATATATAAAATATTTGAAATGTTAGAAATTTTTTTAAAAGTTTCAAATTTTTGAAATTTTTTCAAAATTTTCAAATTTTAGAATTAAACAAAATTTTTCAAATTTTTAAAAATGTTAAAATTTTGGATATTATTATAATATTTGAAATTTAAAATTAATAAATCAACAATTTGAAATTTTTAAAACTTTTTAATTTTTGAAATTTTTGAAATGTTTCAAATTTGTGAAATGTTTCAAATTTTTCAAAATTATTGAAACTTTTGAAATTTTTGAAATTTTTGAAATTTTAGAAATTTTAAAATTATTTCAAAATTTCAATTTTTGAAATTTATTTAAAATATTCAAATTTTTATATTTAAAATATTTGAAATTTTTTCAAAATTGTTCAAATTTTTACAATTTTTTAAATTTTGTCAAAATTTTCAAATTTTTCAATTAAACCAAATTTTTCAAATTTTTAAAATGTTCAAATTTTTTTGTATTATTATATAAATATTTGAAATAAATTTATAAATCAAATGTTTGAAATTTTTGAAATTTTTGAAATTTATAAAATATTTTAAATGTTTGAAATTTTTTTAAAGTTTTCAAATTTTTGAAATTTTTTCAAAATTTTCAAATTTTAGAATTAAACAAAATTTTTCAAATTTTTAAAATGATAAAATTTTGGATATTATTATAATATTTGAAATAAATTAATAAATCAACAATTTGAAATTTTTAAAACTTTTTAATTTTTGAAATTTTTGAAATGTTTCAAATTTGTGAAATGTTTCAAATTTTTCCAAATTATTGAAACTTTTGAAATTTTTGAAATTTTTGAAATTTTAGAAATTTTAAAATTATTTCAAAATTTCAATTTTTGAAATTTATTTAAAATATTCAAATTTTTTATTATTTAAAATATTTGAAATTTTTTCAAAATGTTTAAAAATTTTTTTTACAATTTTTTACAATTTTTTAAATTTTGTCAAAATTTTCAAATTTTTCAATTAAACCAAATTTTTCAAATTTTTAAAATGTTTAAATTTTTTTTGTATTATTATATAAATATTTGAAATAAATTTATAAATCAAATGTTTGAAATTTTTGAAATTTTTGAAATATATAAAATATTTTAAATGTTTGAAATTTTTTAAAGTTTTCAAATTTTTGAAATTTTTTCAAAATTTTCAAATTTTAGAAATTAAACAAAATTTTTCAAATTTTTAAAATGATAAAATTTTGGATATTATTATAATATTTGAAATAAATTAATAAATCAACAATTTGAAATTTTTAAAAATTTTTTAATTTTTGAAATTTTTGAAATGTTTCAAATTTGTGAAATGTTTCAAATTTTTCCAAATTATTGAAACTTTTGAAATTTTTGAAATTTTTGAAATTTTAGAAATTTTAAAATTATTTCAAAAATTTCAATTTTTGAAATTTATTTAAAATATTCAAATTTTTTATATTTAAAATATTTGAAATTTTTTTTCAAATATTTACAATTTTTTACAATTTTTTAAATTTTGTCAAAATTTTCAAATTTTTCAATTAAACCAAATTTTTCAAATTTTTAAATATGTTCAAATTTTTTTTTATTATTATATAAATATTTGAAATAAATTTATAAATCAAATATTTGAAATTTTTTCAAAATTTTCAAATTTTAGAATTAAATAAAATTTTTCAAATTTTTAAAATGATAAAATATTTTTTATTAATATTTGAAATATTTTTATAATTTCAAATATTTGAAATTTTTAAATTTTTTTCAATTTTTGAAATTTTTGAAATGTTTCAAATTTTTGAAATGTTTGAAATTGTTCAAATTATTGAAACTTTTGAAATTTTTGAAATTATTTTGAAAATTTTAGAAATTTTGAAATTATTTCAAAAATTTTCAAATTTTTGAAATTTATTAAAAATATTCAAATTTTTGAAATTTTTGAAATGTTTGAAATTTTTGAAATTTTGAAATTTTGAAATTTTGAAATTTTTGAAATTTTTAAAATTTTTGAAATTTTTGAAATTTTTGAAATTTTTGAAATTTTTGAAATTTTTGAAATTTTTGAAATTTTTAAAATTTTTGAAATTTTGAAATTTTTGAAATTTTTAAAATTTTTGAAATGTTTGAAAATTTTTCAAAATTTTTGAAATTTTTGAAATTTTTGAAATTTTAGAAATTTTAAAATTATTTCAAAATTTTATTTAAAATTTATTCAAATTTTTTATATTTAAAATTTTTGAAATTTTAAAATTTTTGAAATTTTTCCAAAATTTTTCAAATTTTTGAAATTTTTTAAAAATTTTCAAATTTTCAAATTTTTAATTAAACAAAATTTTTCAAATTTTTAAAAATTTTAAAAAATCAAATATTTGAAATTTTTAAAATTTTTCAAATTTTTGAAATTTTTGAAATGTTTCAAATTTGTGAAATGTTTCAAATTTTTCCAAATTTTTCAAATTTTTGAAATGTTTGAAATTTTTGAAATTATTGAAATTTTTTTATTAATATATAAATATTTGAAATAAATTTATAAATCAAATGTTTGAAATTTTTGAAATTTTTGAAATATATAAAATATTTTAAATGTTTGAAATTTTTTTAAAGTTTTCAAATTTTTGAAATTTTTTCAAAATTTTTCAAATATTTGAAATTTTTCAAAATTTTTTCAAAATTTTCAAATTTTAGAATTAAATAAAATTTTTCAAATTTTTAAAATGATAAAAATTTTTTTATTATAACAATATTTGAAATAAATTTATAAATCAAATATTTGAAATTTTTAAATTTTTTAAATTTTTTAAATTTTTGAAATGTTTCAAATTTTTGAAATGTTTGAAATTGTTCAAATTATTGAAACTTTTGAAATTTTTGAAATTTTTGAAATTTTGAAATTTTGAAATTATTTCAAAAATTTTAAATTTTTGAAATTTAATTAAAAATATTCAAATTTTTTATATAAAAATTTTTGAAATTTATAAAATTTTGAAATTTTTGAAATTTTTTGAAATTTTTGAAATTTTTGAAATTTTGAAATTTTTGAAATTTTTTGAAATTTTTAAAATTTTTGAAATTTTTGAAACTTTTGAAATTTTTAAAATTTTGAAATTTTTGAAATTTTAGAAATTTTAGAAATTTTAAAATTTTTTCAAAATTTTCAAAATTTTGAAATTTATTCAAAAATTTTAAATTTTAAATTTTTAAAATTTTTGAAATTTTTAAAATATTTGAAATTTTTTCAAAATTTTAATTTTGAAATTTTTCAAAATTTTCAAATTTTAGAATTAAACAAAATTTTTCAAATTTTTTAAAAAAAATCAAATTTTGAAATTTTTAAAATTTTTATTTTAAATTTTTGAAATTTTTGAAATTTTTTAAATTATTGAAACTTTTTTTATTATTATATAAATATTTGAAATAAATTTATAAATAAAATGTTTGAAATTTTTTGCAATTTTTGAAATATATAAAATATTTGAAATGTTAGAAATTTTTTTAAAGTTTTCAAATTTTTGAAATTTTTTCAAATTTATTTTCAAATTTTTAGAATTAAACAAAATTTTTCAAATTTTTAAAATGATAAAATTTTGGATATTATTATAATATTTGAAATAAATTAATAAATCAACAATTTGAAATTTTTAAAATTTTTAATTTTTGAAATTTTTGAAATGTTTCAAATTTGTGAAATGTTTCAAATTTTTCCAAATTTTGAAACTTTTGAAATTTTTGAAATTTTTGAAATTTTAGAAATTTTTGAAATTTTTGAAATTTTATTTCAAATTTTCAAATTTTTGAAATTTATTTAAAATATTCAAATTTTTAAATATTTAAAATATTTGAAATTTTTTCAAAATTTTCAAATTTTTAAAATTTTTTACAATTTTTTAAATTTTGTCAAAATTTTCAAATTTTTCAATTAAACCAAATTTTTCAAATTTTTAAAATGTTCAAATTTTTTTGTATTATTATATAAATATTTGAAATAAATTTATAAATCAAATGTTTGAAATTTTTGTTTTTGAAATTTTTGAAATATATAAAATATTTTAAATGTTTGAAATTTTTTAAAGTTTAATTTTTCAAATTTTTGAAATTTTTTCAAAATTTTCAAATTTTTTAAATTTTTTTTAGAATTAAATAAAATTTTTCAAATTTTTAAAATTATAAAATTTTTTTTTATTATTATAATATTTGAAATAAATTTATAAATCAAATATTTGAAATTTTAAAATTTTTTAAATTTTTGAAATTTTTGAAATGTTTCAAATTTTTGAAATGTTTGAAATTGTTCAAATTATTGAAACTTTTGAAATTTTTGAAATTTTGAAATTTTTGAAATTTTAAAAATTTTTTAAAATTATTTCAAAAATTTCAAATTTTTGAAATTTTTTTAAAAATTTTCAAATTTTTGAAATTTTTAAAATTTTTGAAATTTTTGAAATTTATAAAATTTTTGAAATTTTGAAAATTTAAAATTTTTGAAATTTTTGAAATTTTTGAAATTTTTGAAATTTTTGAAATTTTTGAAATTTTTGAAATTTTTAAAATTTTTTTTGAAATTTTTGAAATTTTTGAAATTTTTGAAATTTTTGAAATTTTTGAAATTTTTGAAATTTTTAAAATTTTTGAAATATTTGAAATTTTTGAAATTTTTGAAATTTTGAAATTTTTGAAATTTTTGAAATTTTAGAAATTTTAAAATTATTTCAAAAATTTCAATATTTGAAATTTATTCAAAATATTCAAATTTTTTATATTTAAAATTTTTGAAATTTATAAAATATTTGAAAATTTTTCAAAATTTTCAAATTTATAAATTTTTTTCAAAATTTTCAAATTATTAAATTTTTTCAAAATTTTCAAATTTTAGAATTAAACAAAATTTTTCAAATTTTTAAAATGATAAAAAAATCAAATATTTGAAATTTTTAAAATTTTTCAATTTTTGAAATTTTTGAAATTTTCAAATTTATGAAATGTTTCAAATTTTTCCAAATTTTTCAAATTTTTGAAATGTTTGAAATTTTTGAAATTATTGAAATTTTTTTATTATTATATAAATATTTGAAATAAATTTATAAATCAAATGTTTGAAATTTTTGCAATTTTTGAAATATATAAAATATTTGAAATGTTAGAAATTTTTTTAAAGTTTTCAAATTTTTGAAATTTTTTCAAAATTTTCAAATATTTGAAATTTTTCAAAATTTTCAAATTTTTAGTATTATTAAAATTTTTCAAATTTTTCAAATTTTTGAAATTTTTGAAATTTTTAAATTATTGAATAAATTTTTATAAATATTTGAAATAAATTTATAATAAATTTTTGAAATTTTGAAATTTTTGAAATTTTTCCAAAAAATTTTGAAATTTTTGAAATGTTTGAAATTTTTGAAATTATTGAAATTTTTGAAATTTTAAAATATTTGAAATTTTTGAAATTTTTTTTAAGTTTTTCAAATTTTTGAAATTTTTTAAAATTTTCAAATTTGAAATTTTTTAAAATTTTTAAATATTCAAAATTTTTCAAATTTTTAGAATTTATCAAAATTTTTGAAATTTTTAAAAAATTTTTAAAAATTTTTAAAAATTAAAATTTTTGAAATTTTGAAATTTTTTTTGAAGTTTTAAAATTTTTGAAATTTTTAAAATTTTGAAATTTTTGAAATTTTGAAATTTTTGAAATTTTAAGTGTTTAAATTTTTGAATATTTTGAAATTTTTGAAATTATTAAAGTTTTTTTGAATATTTGAAAATTTTTGAAATTTTGAAATTTTTAAATTTTTGAAATTTTTGAAATTTTGAAAATTTTGAAAATTTTTAAATAATTGAAATTGTTTAAATTTTTGAATCTTTTGAAATTTTGAAATTTTTAAAATTTTTGTAATATTTAAAATTTTTGAAATTTTTGAAATTTTTTGAAATTTTGAAATTTTGAAATTTTGAAATTTTGAAAAATTTTAAATTTTTAAAATTTTTAAATTTTGAATTTTTGAAATTTTTGAAATTTTTGAAATTTTTAAAAAATTTTGAAATTTTAAATGAAATTTTGAAATTTTTGAAATTTTTGAAATTTTGAAATTTTAAAATTTTTGTTGTTTTAAAATTTTTGAAATTTTTAAAAAATTTTTGAAATTTTTAAAATTTTGAAATTTTTTTTTGAAATTTTTGAAATTTTTGAAATTTTGAAATTTTGAAATTTTTGAAATTTTGAAAATTTTTGAAATTTTGAAAATTTTTAAATTTTTGAAATTTTAAAGTTTTAAATTTTTGAATCTTTTGAAATTTTTGAAATTATTAAAGTTTTTGTTATATTTAAAATTTTTGAAATTTTGAAATTTTTGAAATTTTTGAAATTTTTGAAATTTTTGAAATTTTTTTGAAATTTTGAAATTTTTGAAATTTTTAAAATTTTAAAATTTTTAAAATTTTTTTTTTGAAATTTTTAAAATTTTTGAAATTTTGAAATTTTTGAAATTTTGAAGTTTTTGAATTTTAAAATTTTTTGAAAATTTTGAAAATTTTTAAATTTTTTAAATTTTAAATTTTTAAATTTTTGAATCTTTTGAAATTTTGAAATTATTAAAAATTTTTGAAATTTTGAAATTTTTGAAATTTTTAAAAATTTTGAATTTTGAAATTTTTGAAGTTTTTGAAATTTTAGAAATTTTTGAAATTTTGAAAATTTTTAAATTATTGAAATTTTAAGTGTTTAAATTTTTGAATCTTTTGAAATTTTTGAAATTATTAAAGTTTTTGTTATATTTAAAATTTTTGAAGTTTTTAAAATTTTTGAATTTTTGAAATTTTGAAATTTTTGAAATTTTTGAAATTTTAAAATTTTTGAAATTTTGAAAATTTTAAATTTTTAAATTTTTGAAATTTTTGAAATTTTTGAAATTTTAAAGTTTTTGAAATTTTAAAAATTTTAAAATTTTGAAAAATTTTGAAATTTTTAAAAATTTTGAATTTTTTTTGAAATTTTTGAAATTTTTAAATTTTTGAAATTTTAAAATTTTTTGAAATTTTTGAAATTTTTGAAGTTTTTAAATTTTAAAATTTTTGAAATTTTTGAAATTTTGAAATTTTTGAAGTTTTTGAAATTTTAAAATTTTTTGAATATTTAAAAAGTTTTTAAAATTTTGAAATTTTTGAAATTTTTAAAATTTTTAAATTTTTGAAATTTTGAAATTTTTGAAATTATTAAATTTTTTTTAATATTTAAAATTTTTGAAGTTTTTAAAATTTTAAAATTTTTGGAATTTTGAAATTTTTGAAATTTTGAAATTTTTAAAATTTTAAAAATTTTGAATTTTGAAATGTTTGAAGTTTTTGAAATTTTAAAATTTTTGAAATTTTTGAAAATTTTTAAATTATTGAAATTTTATGTGTTTAAATTTTTGAATCTTTTGAAATTTTTGAAATTATTAAAGTTTTTGTTATATTTAAAATTTTTGGAAGTTTTTAAAATTTTGAAATTTTTGAACCTATTGAAATTTTTGAAATTTTGAAATTTTTTTTGAAAATTTTTAAAATTTTTTTTAAATTTTTGTTTTAAAATTTTGAAATTTTGAATTTTTTTGAAATTTTTAAAATTTTTGAAATTTTTTGAAATTTTAAAAAATTTTAAAATTATTTCAAATTGAATTTTTAAAATTTTGAAATTTTGAAATTTTTGAAATTATTAAAGTTTTTAAAATTTTTAAAATTTTTGAAATTTTAAAATTTTTGAAATTTTTAAAATTTTAAAATTTTTGAACTTTTGAAATTTTTGAAATTTTGAAAATTTTTGAAATTTTTAAAATTTTGAAATTTTTTTTTTGAAATTTTTGAAATTTTGAAAATTTTTAAATTATTGAAATTTTAAGTGTTTAAATTTTTGAATCTTTTGAAATTTTTGAAATTATTAAAGTTTTTGTTATATTTAAAATTTTTGAAGTTTTTAAAATTTTTGAAAATTTTGAAATTTTTTGAAATTTTTGAAATTTTTGAAATTTTTGAAATTTTTGAAATTTTAAAAATTTTGAAATTTTTAAAATTTTTTTTTAAATTTTTAAATTTTTTTTGAAATTTTGAAAATTTTTAAATTTTTGAAATTTTTAAAATTTTTGAATTTTTGAAATTTTTAAATTTTTGAAATTTTTGAAATTTTTAAAGTTTTTGAAATTTTAAAATTTTTATTTAAAATTTTTGAAAATTTTTAAAATTTTTGAAATTTTGAAATTTTAAAGTTTTTAAAATTTTGAAATTTTAAAATTTTTAAAATTTTTGAATTTTTTAAATTTTTGAAATTTTTAAAGAAATTTTTAAAATTTTTGAAATTTTTGAAATTTTTAAAAATTTTGAAATTTTTTTGAAATTTTTGAAATTTTTGAAATTTTGAAATTTTGAAAATTTTAAATTTTGAAATTTTTGAAATTTTTAAGTTTTTGAAATTTTAAAATTTTTGAAAATTTTGAAATTTTTGAAATTATTAAAGTTTTTTTGAAATTTTAAAATTTTTTAAAATTTTTTGAAATTTTTGAAATTTTTTTGAAATTTTGAAATTTTTAAAATTTTAAAAAATTTTTGAAATTTTTAAAATTTTTGAAATTTTTGAAATTTTGAAATTTTTTTTGAAATTTTAAAATTTTTGAAATTTTATGATATTTAAAATTTTTAAAATTATTTCAAATTTTTGAAAATTTTTGAAATTTTTTTGAAATTTTTTTTAAAAATTTTTAAAATTTTGAAATTTTTAAATTTTTTTTTAAATTTTGAATTTTTGAAATTTTTGAAATTTTTGAAATTTTTAAAAAGTTTTAAATTTTTGAAAATTTTTGAAATTTTTGAAATTATTAAAATTTTTTTTATTTAATTTTGAAAAAGTTTTTAAAATTTTTGAAATTTTTAAATTTTTGAATTTTTTGAAATTTTTGAAAATTTTGAAATTTTGAAAATAAATTTTGAAATTTTTTGAAATTTTTGAATCTTTTGAAATTTTTGAAATTTTTGAAATTTTAAAAATTTTGAAATTTTTAAAATTTTTAAAATTTTGAAATTTTTGAAATTTTTGAAATTTTTGAATTTTTTTTGAAATTTTTAAAGTTTTTGTTAAATTTTAAAATTTTGAAATTTTTGAAATTTTGAAATTTTTGAAATTTTTGAAATTTTGAAATTTTTGAAATTTTTAAAATTTTTGAAATTTTTGAAATTTTAAATTTTTTTTGAAATTTTTAAAATTTTTGAAATTTTTAAAATTTTTTAAATTTTTGAAATTTTTAAAATTTTTGAAATTTTTGAAATTTTTGAAATTTTTTTGAAATTTTAAATTTTGAAATTTTTTAAATTTTTGAAATTTTTGAAATTTTTGAAATTTTGAAATTTTGAAAATTTTTAAATTATTGAAATTTTAAATTTTTAAATTTTTGAATCTTTTGAAATTTTTGAAATTATTAAAGTTTTTTTTATTTAAAATTTTTGAAATTTTTGAAATTTTTGAAATTTTTGAAATTTTTGAAATTTTTGAAATTTTGAAATTTTTGAAATTTTTTGAAATTTTAAAATAAAAATTTTTAAAGTTTTTGAAATTTTTAAATTTTTGAAAATTTTTAAAATTTTTGAAATTTTGAAATTTTAAATTTTTGAATTTTTGAAATTTTTGAAATTTTTAAAATTTTGAAATTTTTTTGAAATTTTTTTGAAAATTTTAAATTATTGAAATTTTTAAGTTTTGTTTAAATTTTTGAATCTTTTGAAATTTTTGAAATTATTAAAGTTTTTGTTATATTTAAAATTTTTTTTGAAATTTTTAAAATTTTTGAAATTTTTAAAATTTTTGAAATTTTTGAAATTTTTGAAAATTTTAAAATTTTTGAAATTTTAAAAATTTTTTAAATTTTTGAAATTTTGAAATTTTTTTTGAAATTTTTTAAAATTTTTGTTATATTTAAAAAATTTTTAAAATTTTTAAAATTTTGAAATTTTTTGAAATTTTTGAAATTTTGAAATTTTTGAAATTTTTTAAAAAATTTTGAAATTTTTAAAAATTTTGAAATTTTATTTTTAAAATTTTTTTTGAAATTTTAAAGTTTTTAAAATTTTTAAAATTTTTGAAATTTTGAAATTTTTGAAATTTTGAAATTTTTTGAAATTTTTTTTTTTGAAATTTTAAAATTTTTGAAATTTTTGAAATTTTTGAAATTTTGAAAATTTTGAAAGTTTTTGAAATTTTTTTTTAAAATTTTTGAAATTTTGAAAATTAAATTTTTAAAATTTTTAAAATTTTTGAAATTTTTTTTGAAATTTTTAAAATTTTTTAAATTTTTTAAAAATTTATTTAAAAGTTTTTAAAATTTTTGAAATTTTTGAAATTTTTAAAATTTTTTGAAATTTTTGAACTTTTGAAATTTTTGAAATTATTAAAATTTTTGTTATATTTAAAATTTTTGAAGTTTTTAAAATTTTAAAATTTTTGGAATTTGAGATTTTTGAACCTATTGAAATTTTTAAAATTTTAAAAATTTTGAATTTTGAAATGTTTGAATTTTTTTTGAAATTTTTAGAAATTTTGAAAATTCTTAAATTATTGAAATTTTATGTGTTTAAATTTTTGAATCTTTTGAAATTTTTGAAATTATTAAAGTTTTTGTTGTATTTAAAATTTTTGGAATTTTTGAAATTTTTGAACCTATTGAAATTTTAGAAATTTTGAAATTTTTGAAATTTTTAAAATTTTTAAATGTTTTAAAATTTTGTAATTTTTTTTTGAATTTTTGAAATTTTTAAAATTTTTGAGATTTTTTGAAATTTAAAATTTTTTAATTATTTCAAATGAACCTTTTGAAATTTTGTATGAAATTTTTCAAATTATTAAAGTTTTTGTTGTATTTAAAATTTTTGAAGGTTTTAAAATTTTTGAAATTTTTTTTGAATTTTTGAAATTTTTGAAATTATTGAAATTTTTGAAATTTTGAAATTTTGAAATTTTGAAATGTTTGAAGATTTTTGAAATTTTAGAAATTTTGAAATTTTTAAAATTTTGAAATTATTGAATTTTTTTAAGTGATTTTTAAATTTTTGAATCTTTTGAAATTTTTGAAATTATTAAAATTTTTTTTTATATTTAAAATTTTTGAAAATTTTTAAAATTTTTGAAATTTTTAAAATTTTGAAATTTTGAAATTTTTGAAATTTTTGAAATTTTTGAAATTTTGAAATTTTTAAAGTTTTTTGATATTTTAAAAATTTTTGAAATTTTTGAAAATTTTTAAATTATTGAAATTTTAAGTTTTTAAATTTTTGAATCTTTTGAAATTTTGAAATTATTAAAGTTTTTGTTATATTTAAAATTTTTGAAGTTTTTAAAAGTTTTGAATTTTTGAAATTTTTAAAGTTTTTAAATTTTTGAAATTTTGAAATTTTGAAATTTTTGAAATTTTAGAAATTATTAAAGTTTTTGTTAAATTTTTAAAAATTTTTAAAAATTTTAAAATTTTTTTTTTTGAAATTTTTTTTGAAATTTTAAAAATTTTGAATTTTGAAATGTTTGAAGTTTTTGAAATTTTAGAAATTTTGAAAATTCTTAAATTATTGAAATTTAATGTGTTTAAATTTTTGAATCTTTTGAAATTTTTGAAATTATTAAAGTTTTTGTTGTATTTAAAATTTTTGGAATTTTTGAAATTTTTGAACTTATTGAAATTTTAGAAATTTTGAAATGTTTAAAATTTTTAAAATTTTTAAATTTTTTAAAATTTTGAAATTTTTGAATTTTTGAAATTTTTGAAATTTTAAAATTTTTGAGATTTTATGAAATTTAAAATTTTTTAATTATTTCAAATGAACCTTTTGAAATTTTGTATGAAATTTTTCAAAAATTTTAAAAATTTTTTAAAATTAAAATTTTTTTAAATTTTGAATTTGAGATTTTTTGAAATTTTGAAATTTTTAAAAGTTTATAAATTTTTCAGAAATTTTTGAAATTTTAGAAATTATTAAAGTTTTTGTTATATTTAAAAAAAAAGTTTTTAAAAAGTTTTGAAATTTTTAGAATTTTTGAAAATTTGATAATTTTGAATTTTAAATTTTTAAATTTTGGAAATTTTTAAAATTTTGAAATTTTAAAATTTTTAAATTTTTGAAACTTGAAATTTTTAAAAATTTATAAATTTTAAAATTTTTAAAATTTTTTTTTTAAATTTTTTTAAATTTTTAAATTTTTGAAATTTTTGAAAAATTTTTAAATTTTTTAAAATTTTTGAAATTTTTGAAATTTTGAAATTTTTTGAAATTTTTGAAAATTTTGAATTTTTAAAATTGAAATTTTTGAAATTTTTAAAATTTTTGAAATTTTTGAAATTATTAAAGTTTTTGTCATATTTAAAATTTTTTTTAAAGTTTTTAAAATTTTAAAAATTTTTTGAAATTTTTGAAATTTTTATTTTTGAAATTTTTGAAATTTTGAAATTTTTGAAAAATTTTTGAAATTTTTGAAATTTTTGAAATTTTGAAAATTTTAAATTATTGAAATTTTAAATGTTTAAATTTTTGAAATTTTGAAATTTTTGAAATTTTTGAAATTTTTGAAATTTTTAAAATTTTTAAAATTTTTAAAATTTTTGAAAATTTTTGAAATTTTTGAAAATTTTGAAATTTTTAAAATTTTGAAATTTTTGAAATTTTTGAAATTTTTAAAAATTTTGAAAATTTTTAAATTTTGAAATTTTTAAAGTTTTTAAATTTTTGAAATTTTTGAAATTTTTGAAATTTTTAAATTTTTGAAATTTTTAAAATTTTAAAAATTTTGAAGTTTTTAAAATTTTGAAATTTTTGAAATTTTTAGAAATTATTAAAGTTTTTGTTAATTTAAAAAATTTTTTTTAAAATTTTTGAAATTTTTGAAATTTTTAAAATTTTTAAAATTTTTGAACCTTTTGAAATTTTTGAAATTATTAAATTTTTTGTTATATTTAAAATTTTTGAAATTTTTAAAATTTTAAAATTTTGAAATTTTGAAATTTTTGAAATTTTTAAAATTTTTAAAATTTTAAAATTTTTGAATTTTTAAAATTTTTAAAATTTTTTGAAATTTTAAATTTTTGAAAATTTTAAATTATTGAAATTTTATGTGTTTAAATTTTTGAATCTTTTGAAATTTTTGAAATTATTAAAGTTTTTGTTGTATTTAAAATTTTTGGAATTTTTGAAATTTTTGAAAATTTTGAAATTTTAAAAATTTTGAAATTTTTGAAATTTTTAAAATTTTTAAATTTTTAAAATTTTGAAATTTTAAAATTTTTGAAATTTTTAAAATTTTTGAATTTTTGAAATTTTTAAATTTTTAAAATTTAAATGAACCTTTTGAAATTTTTGAAATTTTTAAAATTTTTTATTTTAAATTTTTTTGAAATTTTTAAAATTTTTGAAATTTTTAAAATTTTTGAAAATTTTTAAATTTTTGAAATTTTTGAAAAATTTTTGAATTTTTATTGAAATTTTTGAAATTTTGAAATTTTGAAATTTTGAAATTTTTGAAATTTTTAAAATTTTTTGAAATTTTTGAAATTTTAAGTGTTTAAATTTTTGAATCTTTTGAAATTTTTGAAATTATTAAAGTTTTTGTTATATTTAAAATTTTTGAAATTTTGAATTTTTGAAATTTTGAATTTTGAAAAATTTTTGAAATTTTGAAATGTTTGAAGTTTTTGAAATTTTAAAAATTTTTGAAATTTTGAAAATTTTTAAATTATTGAAATTTTAAGTGTTTAAATTTTTGAATCTTTTGAAATTTTTGAAATTATTAAAGTTTTTGTTATATTTAAAATTTTTGAAATTTTTAAAATTTTGAAATTTTTAAAATTTTGAAATTTTTGAAATTTTGAAATTTTGAAATTTTTG